>JAOEHQ010014710.1:0-15567 GCA_025447715.1 Asclepias incarnata
AAAATCTTTCGAGTCAAACTTAAGAAGTGATTTTTGTCAAACAAAACCAAAAGTTGATGTTCCAAAGAAGGTTTACACGGGTAAATCTTCAAAAACCTTTTAAGAATAAGGTTTCTCAGTTTACCAATTATTCTTTGCAAAAGGATAAGAGGTATACTAAGATACCTACATTTAATGGAACAACTATCTCAATTTCTTTCTTATCCTTCGAGGATAATTTTTCATTTATTTCCAAAGCCAAATCTCTGTTGACTAAATCAAAATAGAAACCTATTTAAAAAAGTGCAGTCAATTGAGTCAAAATCATTCAAATATTCGATTTCAAAGCTCTTTGATCTTGCACCAAAACCTGTGAAAACAGTTTGTGCAAAAAAGTGAATGATTTTGTTTCGAAAAATCATTTTCAAAAACAATCTCAGAAGATTGACAAACTTTCAGAGAAAATAAATGATTTTTCACATTTGCTTCCACGGAAACTCTTTTCAACTAAAACACCGGGTTTTAGTAATGCATCTTCCATTCATCAAATCGATGAGACGTACATTTGGTTTGCAAAGATAAAAACCGTTGGACCCGTTCTTCGATGGGTTCCAAAGGTGATTTCAAAATGATTTGATGAAAAAAATGGCTTATACACACTTCAGTGTATAACCCGTTCCAAAACCGTTTTTTTTTTATTTTTAATATCATCATTTTAAAAAATCCAAAAAGATTTTCTATTTTCTTAATTTTTGAAAACACAAAAAGATTTTTCATTCATCATTTTTCTTTATATACCATGTCTTTTAATGAAACTCTCAATTTAAATTTCTTTGAAAGATATCACATTTTGAGGGGGAGTTTTCATTCTTAATTCAAACCTTTTACTCACCTTTTATATGCAAAATCTTTGACATATCCATGCATATGTTAAGGGAGAGTATGTTCTTCAAAACCAAAACTTTCAAGTGTTTTAAACATTTTGATATTTTCAAACACTTTGAAAGATTTTTCAAACATTTTCTTGGTTTGCATAAGATGGTTGATTTGCACAACGAGAGTTTAGGTTACCCTTTTATATATGCTCCTATGATCCCACTAGAGCCGGAGGGATCTACCCCGGGAGTTAAATTCATACTTTAGACGGTAAGGGTCCTTTATGAGCGTGATGGAGTAATTTGTGCAAATCATCATTCAAGAGAGGTACGGGTGGAGTCGAAAAATGAGAGGTTGAAAAGATTGTGAGAGAAAGGGTTAAAAGAAATGAAAACCCTCCCTAAAATTCTCAAATCGCCGGGTCAATACGTTCCTATCGGTATTCATTCGTTGATTACTCGATATTGAAAAAAGACTTCATGGACCCAGTGAAGCAATGCACATCTTTTCCTAACCACTCAAGTATTTCTTCAAAAGTACTTGTTTCATTTCCACGGAGATATTCACATTACTATCGACACCTCATTCGGAGGTTGTTAATATTGAAACAAGGTGGACATTCCGCTCCAGTCCCCGACTTCGTTTGATCACTTGATGAGTCTAGAGCGTACTTGATATATCTTGCATATTTGTATATGCATGCTTTTATTTGTTTAAGACACAATCGAGTAATTATATGTCTTTGTGACATATCTTTGTGATATAGCCGAAACATTCGTAGTGATATCATATTTTTGATATTCCACGATGATCGAATGGAAATCCTACCAATGCTAACATCTTTTCCAACATTGAGCGTAGGTCCCATATTTTCATTTATGAGTTTACTCATTTAATGAATATGTTGAGTTAACGAGAAGTCTAAGTGACCTCGGAGTTTATTTCCCAAAGTCTTTAAGGAATATTTTATATTCTTTAGAGCAACCTTTTGGTTGAAAAACCATTAGGTTAATACTTTCCCAAAACACATCAAGTTACCGGTTCCCATCAACCACAAACACAAAACAACAAATCCTTAATACTTTTCCAATCCCAACAACCAAAAACACCAGTTCCCAATAAAGAAACCCCACCCCACCCCTCACTTTCTCAAATCACAACATTCTCTTTATTCAAAACCAATATCATTGTATTTCAACCGATTATGCATGATGAACGTGGTTCTCACATTCATCATGTGGGGGGGAGAGAGCGCTAAAATGATTGAAAGAATGGAACAACTTAAAAAGAGATTATTAATTTGAGGGGGGGCTAGAAAGATAAATCATCCTCAAGCATTGTTTGAGGGGGAGCAAGAATTAAAGATGACTCGTTCAAATGATAAGAATTTATTGCTTGTTCTGAGAAGATTGAATGATTAAGGGTGAGCAAGAGAAAAACTGGTCAAAAGCAAGAGAAAAACTTGTCAAAGGATAAAATGCTCCAAAACGATCAGAGATTGGATGGAGCAGTTGAATCAAGAATAATAGTTTCAAAACCAAACCAAGCTTCCGCACTCCAAAAGAATTCAAAGATTCAAGATACTTCTGCAAGCAACATCAAGCTGAAATCTACATTCAAAGTTCAAGATGTCAAAGCTCAAAAGTTAAAAGGATTTCAAAGATGCGTTCAAAGAATTCACGTTGCAACAGAAGCTCAAATTTAAGATTTTCATCTTCAAAAGAATGTTGTTGAGAGAATTCAAGATTAAAGCAAAGATTGGTCAAAGACATTGAAGACAAAGAGAAAGCTTCAAAGTTCGTTCAACAACAAAGATTTCTTCTCAACAAAATGGGCTCATTATGATTAAAAGACTGAAGACGATGCATCAATTACAATTCAACACTATGGGAGAGAATGTTAAAATATAAAATATAGTGTCAAATTGTAATTTCTTAATAGTGGAAGGGGTATTCTTAGAAATAGAATACAACGTATAAATACCCATTCCAACTCATTTATAACCTAAGCCTTGTAACCTTTACCCTAATTAATCCTAAACCTATTCTCTGCAGCCGCCCTCCTCCCTCACACTTTAAAACACAAACACACTTTATCACAGGAATCACGATTTCTATTCATTACAGGTAGATCAATTTCTGCATCTTATCAGATGCGCATCGGTTCTTGTCCCATAACACATGTTAATGTGTTGGTTTATTTGTTCGAAGCCCTCTAGATAAAATTCAAACTACTTGCAAGTTGCAACCACAACTGTCCCAGGTGGGTACATCCCGGTCTCTTATTCTTAAGAAAAGGTGTAATTGTGTGACACTACAAAGTAATCTTTTGATACTGATATTGTTTTTCACAATTTGTTATACTATTTTACAAATCATCACAAAAACAGTGATATCACAAAAACAATGATTACTTTATGGTGTTCGTGTGTTAACATGGGTTCAACACACCTTTGTTTAGATTATGCAAATCATGTTACCTCTTAGTTATCAAGGTTTCAATTAATAGTCCATTTTTTTAAATAATTTTCCCAAATTATCAATTCTAAATATAAAGTCTTAAAATTTGAAAATTTAAGAACTACAAAATTATTAATCCTGACATCCTTTGATTAAACAATCATGTAGTATATGATAAGTTCATTAATATATACAAAAAATCAACATTAATTGATTTACTAACAATAAAAACATAATATTTATTTTAATACCCAAATTTAAAATTAGAAACTTTTTTATACCACCACAACCACTAGCTAAATTAAAGTGGTGCGTCGGCGGAGCCCGACACCATCAACTTTAGCCGCATATTTTTCACTGAAAATATAGATTTCTTTTTAATTTTAAAAAGTTGGTAAAATTGATAACCTATACGCATTGTGTGAGTACAATTCTAGTGACATCAATGTGTTAACTTTTATGCGATTTATTTATTTACTTATATTAATAAATTCTTTGTAAAACTAAAACTCAAATTTAAGAAAGCGTATATGGAGTAGAGACACAAGTATTTTACTGTAATTAGTTTGTTTCATTAAATAACGGTCATATTTCAATTAATTAGCCAACAAGCTAGCTAGGTTTATTACATTACATACATTATATATATACAAACGCGTCCATTACTAGTTAGGGTTTATTACATTACATATATATATATATATATATATATATATAGTGAAAAGTTATTTTAGGAACCCCTAAAAGGTTAAGAATCTTTAGGAACCCTTTTTTTAACATAATTTCATACATATGTTCGAGCATATGAGCATATGTATGCAAGTCGAGCATATGTATGCAAGTGAGCATATGTATGAAATTATGTTAAAAAAAAAGGGTTCCTAAAGGTTCCTAACCTTTTAGGGGTTCCTAATATAACCTTTCCCTATATATATATATATAACTAGCAAGGTTGGATCAAGTGGTTAACACCCTTTCTTTTGAAAACAGAGGTCAAGGTTCTATCCTCATATCTTGCAAGGCCGGAGGTCCTTTTCTATCCAAGATAGAACCTGGAAGCAGCCTCTCTACACCGTCGTGGTAGGGGTATGGCTGTCTACATCTCAACCTCCTTCATACACCGTCATGGTATTGGGACCCAAAAACCGTGGAAGACGGCATTGGGTGTTATTTACTTTTATATATATATATATATATATATATATTTCATCATCATCATCATCATCATGAGTTCCTATCAGAAATAATATTCTTCGATCGATCACTACCATCTTTCTTTTCGTTTAACTTCTCTTTTGTTTTTCGACAGAGATTACTTGAAATTAAAGTTAATATATATAATTCTGTATTATAACAACAACAACAATGTTGTTTGAATCAGTGTCTGTTTCTAGAGATTTGCCGCCGCCCGACGAAGTTCATCCGCCAGTCTACCTTTGTAACGTGCCATTCAAGAAAAGGTATATATATAATACTCCGTACTAAACTGTGTGTGTTTGTGTGTATCAACCCTGCATGCATGTATACACATTTTTTTTTAAAACTAAATAATATGTATATATAGTTCAATAAAAATATATATTTCTATTTCATCTGTAATATTGGTTAATTCTTGATTAATCGATAAACTATATATATACTACTGTAATAAATTAATAAATTAATAACCATGTATGGAATTATGGAAATTAATTTGTTATTAATTAATGTTACTTGTAATTAATTATGATCTCAGATTCAGGCAAGATTGTTATCCTCCAAAGATTCCGGAATTTCTGAGAAAAAACCCGCAATTAAAGAAGATATGACGTCCTTTGTGCGTTAAAAAGAACGAAAACAAGGATAAGAAGAAGAGGAAAATAAGAACGAAGATTGATCAGCGTGGGGCGGTGGTGAGCAACGAGGTGACCGAGCAGATGGAGAGATTAATCACTGGTGAGATGTATGGTATAGGCATGAAGCTTGTGATCCAGAAAAACTTGTATGCAGGTGATCTGAAACAGAGCCAAAACAGGCTAAACATGCCGATTAAGCAGTTGCAGAGTCAAGATTTCTTGACGGATGATGAAAAACGAGTTCTTGATAATGAAAAGGAGATTGAGGTTCGACTGGTGGGGCCAACGCTGCAAATGTACAAGGAGCCAATGATGTTGAAAATGTGGCACATGAATCGTACCTATAATTATGTACTGATCACCAACTGGAACCACTTTGTGGAGGATCACAAAGAGTTTTTGAAAGAAGGCGCAAAGATCCAGTTGTGGGAAGACCAGATGACAGAATGGATGTGGGAAGACCAGATGACAGAATGGATGTGGCTTGAGGACTGATCACCATGATATATTGATCTGTTTGAATTAATTTTGTAGATTTTGTTGAATTCATGATATATATTCACTGAACTTGTGTGAGTCAACCCAACCCAAAATTAGACCTCTAATGTAACCAAAAACAAAGGCATTGCTTTTTCTTTTCTTTTTTTTTAAATTGTTTTTTTTTTTTTGTAGACCCTTGTCAACAAAGATGTAGACTATTATATTTCTACACAAACTGCTTATATTCTTCAAGAAAACTAACTAGAATCTTATTCAGGCTCACACAGAGAACATGCAGACCTTGAGATCATTAACAACCTGATTAAAAGGTGGAGGGTATGAGTCCAAACCTTGAGATCATTATATGCAACAAGATCTGCTTAACGCACTGGTGTCACTAGAGGAACAAGTTTTGTGCATCGTGTAGATGTAAAACGCATAGCGTAGATCACTTTTTGCATCTTATCAGATGAAAGCCGGTTCTTGTCCCATAACACATGTTAATGTGTTGGTTAATTTGTTCCAAGCCCTAAAAAATGACCATTTAGATAAAAATCAAACTACTTGCAAGTTGCAGCCACAACTATCCCAGGTGGTACCTTCCCGCTCTCTCATTCTTAAGAAAAAGAAAAGCGTAGTTGTGTGACACTTTTGGGCTACTGAGAGTTGTTGACGGGTTGTAGTGCTCATTACAAATGATGGTTTTTAAACTAACCAGTTCGTTGTATAAAACCATGCAGAATTGAGGATTACCAACTCCATTACAAAACACTATCATCTTGTTAGATCTAGTGATCTACACCCATTAAATTTTTCATCGGTCATAACGAGTTCCAAACACATTTCCTGGAATTTTCAATATGTTCTTGGCCGTTAAACAGGGGAGACATGGGCTGCATAGCGGTTGGAACTAGGCCAGTTTCCAACAACTGTTGTTATTGATGAAATGCCTTTGAGTGTCATATTGCAACCTCCCAGTTTAGAACTATTCTGTAAAGCGAGGTTTGCAAAGAACTGATCATTTTACACGTATTTAAAATTAAGTAACAAAGTGCGGCCGTGCAGGTAAATGATTTATAAGAAATCAAGAGACGAGTTGAAGTGTTATAATCCTTGTAACAAATTTCATTCACTCTATAAGTTGCAATATTATCACTTAAACTAACAAAATTTCTATCCGGTGCGGTTGACTTGTACTAAAAATATGTGAACGAATTTCATTTCAATATAATTAGGATTCTGCACAAGACCATGTCTATAAAATATACTTTGTATATCTGCCTACATTTTTCTTGTACAACCAGCAGCAACTGAATAATACATTCCTGTTGGCATCATTCTGCACATCATTCACTTCTACGCATCGACATTGAAGATCAGCTTCCATCAGAATAGCATTAGTCATACAGCTGTTCTAAAATGCAATAGAATGAGAATGCACATCCATGGAAACAGAATACTTTGTTGCGATTGGAAGTTGAGATCCACATGAAACTTTTGTAAAATTGGTATCAGTTGAAGCCCCGTTAGGGACTTGGGGTTAACGAGAAACCACATCAGTAATCCCGATGGCAGCTGCATTCCCATTCTGCAAATTAATTGCTTCTACCTTGGAACAGGAACCGGAACCAGAAATAGCACCAGCAGTTGAATCGGTAGCCTCATTCAAATCCAGTAACATACTTGTTAAAACATTGGCATCTGATTGTGCATCAGATTTCTTTGCAGATGATCGGATTTCAGGTTCAGAAGGGTTTCTAGTACTGTAACTGCCATTCCGCATGGTTGCATCATTCAACTCTGAATTCTTGGCCAAGATGTCATTGGAGTCATCCACATCAACACCTTCTTTTCCTACATCACCGTAAAAAAAAAAACTCATGTTCATGTACACCAAAAATCCAAATGGATAAATGGAGGCGGAAATATTAAGCAGTTACTAGAAATGGGTCAGTAGCCGATGTGTTTTATCTCGAACGGGTCATACATTTTTTTTAGCTAAATAGGGGATCAGGTCAAATTCTTCCAAATTCTACTTTTGATGCATGCAACTTCCAGGATTACTTATTCAAAGCTTCTGATAATTATTTGTAGTAATGCTGTTCCAATAGTTTTAATACAATAATCATTGATACAATTCTAAAAATGGCCAAAAACTGTTTGCAGGTCAGCCCAGCCCAGCCAAGCCTGTTTCAACTGTACTAAAATTTACCCTTGTCAACCCAAAATCATTTTGACCCATTACCCAACCTGCCCATCTTGCCACCTGTGACAAAATATGGAAAAACAGTTTTTTCTTGAATAGCAGTAAACCTTTCTCTGAAGTTATGATGCCTTCCTGGGTGCCTTGTTTCAGCAAGGGTTTTTGTAACATATCTGTTCCAGGAAACACCAACATGTTAAATGACCTCATTTCTTGCTTCTGTGAACTTTCTAGTGGTCGGAAGCCGAAAGCATTAGTCCATGTCTGCAAGTGTTCTTCAATGGCGGGAATAACCAATTTTTCAACTTTCAGAGAGGAGAGAGCCTGTAAAAGGGAAGCATTATAAAAACAATTTACCCACTCAAACTAACCATTAGTAAACAGCATCCAGAGAGAAGTGGGTGAAGAGAGAACAAAGCAAATGTTATCAAACTTTGGCCCAAATTGCTAAAGGTATGACGAACCAGTAAAAAATGTAATGCCGAATTTTACTTGAAATGCCAGCCAATATAACTTTTTTTAAGTTATAGAGCACAAGTATAGAACTATAGATGGCCAGTAGGGTGGGTAGGGTAACTGGTCAAAATGGCTCATGCTGAAATGAGTCATTTTTGGTACGAGTTGAAGATGCGTGCAATTAAAAGTAGATTCTGGGGAACTTTCAATCTGTTCAAAACTTCGATCCATTCCCTTATTAGCTAAATATTTTTAATTGACTCGTTTAAGATAAAAAGATAACCAATATCAGCCCATTCATAAGTAAATGGATGGAAGTTGTCAGATCTAACCACATGCAATGCAATTTACAAAATCCCCTTACTGATTCAATAGCCTGCAATAAGCGACGACACATCCCTTGGCGTCTATACATATCACGGGTCCCAATAAATGGCATCTCTGCTAGTTGGCTTCCATGGATCCTAGATGTATGATCACATATAAGGTCAGAATGACCATTACCAATAACAATAAACAGCATCTACTATTCACACATACACACAAAAAAAACTTTTAGAAATTTAAAGCAAAAGCAACCTACCTGATGGATGCAGCACAAATCATTTCATCACCCCTCTCCAAAATGGCTGTGAAGAAGCCACTATAGTTTAATCGGCTAAAGTTTGATCTACACAATAAAAATATATGAGCCAAAATTTTGTTATGTGACATAAAATTACGACAAGCAACTATTCAATGCACATCATGCAAATGACCCTCACTGTGAGGAAAATGAGAACCTCATCTGTAGACGAAATCAATATCACGACACAAATACTAGAGGTGGCAAATTTGAACCATCTACTTATGAAAGTCGGGCAGGTTAGTTTTCATCTCCAATGGGTCAAGCCGTAAGATAAAGAAAAATTCAGATGTGAACAGGTCAAAATAGTCGAAAGTTGCCCAGTTTATTCTTAAAACTTCTGAATACAAAGCGTATCAGGTCAAATCAACCCAACCCGTACATAAAAACTATCCATTATGAACCAGAACATATAGATCTGTTACAAAACCCATTTTGCCCGCCCAAATCACCACCATTAACGAACACATCTCCAGTGTCGAATGTATGCAGAAATAATAATTTTAGCATGAAAGCTTCCCAAGATAGGAATAATTCTAATTAGCTTGGACATCCCAGGAAATGACTTTTATGATCCAATGTGTATATAAACTACAACTTACCCACAATTGTACACAATATTATGAATTAGAGTAATCCCACTTCTGCTGTCAACGATAGGCAAAAAACACTCATCCAGGACAGATAGAGCAATAGCCAGTTTAGAATTGCATTCTACTCTTTGAGAAAAATTTGCAGAGGCAACATCTGGTAATGGGTCAGATCGATGAATAAGAGACCATGAGAATCCTGAATCTAACTCATGCTTAATCCACAGAAGCTTCTGCAAGGAGCGATATAGCTGCAAAAGTAGGAAGATATTATTAAAATGCTACATCATTCAATTGCGATGTTTTTATGTAGAATGTGTATGATGTCTGTAATCTTACTGGTTCTTTTTAACTAAAATTTAAACTTGTCAGGTTCACGAGGAACAACAATACCAAAATCCTGCAATTATGGTATGGGAGAGGTAAGATGTGGACAGTCATACCCCTACTGAACGTTAGAAAGACTGCTTCCATAAGAATAATAGAGCTATTGACCCACCTTACATTTTCTATACAGATACAAACATACGTTACCGAGAACCATATTATAGTAAAGAATCTGTAGCTTGTGTGATATTACCAGTAACTATGATACCAAATGAATCATCTACGCATAATATGTTCTAAAAGCTAGCTTATGTTCCACAAGAAAGTGAACCCACCATACTATGGGTTATGTTTTCAGGAAAACTTTGGTTTCTTGATATATCTCCATTAACGCAGAAATACCCATTACATGCAGTCAGAACCATGGCTTGATACCATGCACCAAGGAAAGAAACCACATCATGCTTGTTGCTTTTTCAAGATATATGGTACCCACCAAAGTAAATGTCATATCTTATGATAGATCTTCTAATATACAGGTTTTCAGCATAACTAGCATTCAAATACCAAATGATTTGTGATTAACCACTTATCAATGTAAAATTGTAAACGAAGCCCACCATAGGAGCACATCCATAAGGTATCTTAAATTATTTATTATCTAGAACTGCATCCTAATGGCATTTGTAAGAGAAGATATCAAATAGCTTATTGAACTCACAAAAAAGTATAATATCTGGTCTTGTGACTACGAGAAATCATTTGTACCTTCCTGGCTCCTCTAGCAACTCTCCATCATATGGGTTGAGCTTGAAATTTGGAATAAGTAAAAAAAAAAGGACAATAACATACCTATCGTAGCCAGAATATAGTATGCCATACAGAAACAAGAAAATAGGAATGTGCAGCAACGTTTTTGGATTGACTATTCTCAAGAGGGTTCTACACTTCAACTGAAGTGCACACGACTTGGTATAGAAAAATTTAACTGATTCAAGATTGTTGCAAGTAACAAAGTACCAGCCTAGGTACACGAGCCTAGCACCAACCTAGCCATATGAGCCTAACACTATATTTATAAATATGAAACTTTCATCATCGAAGGTATAATTTCTTATTTCAAATGTATGGTTTGATGTATTTGAATGAATGCCTAACACTATAATTATAAATATGAAACTTTCATGCTAGCAAGTATGATTTCTTATTTCAAATATATGATTTGATGTATTTGAATGAGCTCCAACATAATTCATATCATGCATTGAATATTAAGTAAAGCAAACACATTTATTGCATATGCTAAGAAGTATGGACAACCAAATTCATATGGACTTCATCACAGGACTACAATTATCTGAAGGGTTCTCACTTATATGGTAAATAACTAAAAGGCATTTCACATAGCACCATCCTCTGAACGATTCTTTGTTTCATGAAGCTTCCTGTCCAAAATATCACTCTCTAATTCTTATATTTTTCAGTATTTATAGTCTCAATTCCAATAAATCATCAAAATGGTACTTCTATTATTTTGGTTATCCGTAACATAAAGACTTTAATACCTCTTGGCACTTCTGCCCACAGAAAGGAAGATTCAGATCACTGGAATCAATAGGCTGGTCACCCATCTCCGGCAGGCATGACTTATGATCTGCAAGAACAGGAAGCTATAGCTCAGTCAAATGCTTAAAAAACACAAAGTAAAAAGCACAAACAAAAAGTAAAGGGTTAATTTCATATATCCCCAACTGAAATGGGTATATATGATATTATTAGTTTTAGGTGGGCAAATCTGATATTTTGCGGTTTAAGTTGGGGATATATGAAATTAACCCAAAAGTAAAAGTTACTTCAAGGAGAGCATCGTTACATTTTTTCTCACAAAGGTGGCATATAAGAAGTGAACTTGCAGTTCTACCACTGGCCTTACGGCGACGTCCACCAGCTACTTTACAATATTTGCAGGCACAATTTAGACAGTGCCAATCACCTTGAGGGAGCATCTGAAATAAAATAAGAGACGAGAAACCGATCCACCTGTTAAGGAAGCTACGTGGATAAAATGAGTCTGTACATGACAATGAGGTAGCATTTTCCTAAATCATGCTTCGAAAATTTATAAGTCCCTTGGCTACAGAATCAGGCAGCTCTTAGTTTTCATAAGGCAGTCTAGACAAATACATAAGTATATTGTTCAACTTGTTCTATTCATCTGCAAACCTGCAAACTGCTGCAAAACCTAGTTTGACCATTTACGGAATAGTGCCGCCCAATCCCATTACAAGATGGCAACTTGATATCTGACCAGAAACAAATATCATGTTGATGTCCACATCATACTTCCACAGAATGCTCAAATGTATATATATTAAAACAAATATATGTATATATACACAACCATACACAGTTATGAAACCTTTTGAAACTTCACTCTGAATTACATCACTAGGTACGATATAAAAAAAAAATAAAAAGAAGAAATCTTTGTCAGAGTTATTCAGACATTAAAACTTTACAAACAACAGCTTCTGTGACTATCTTTTCTTCCAATAATCCCTATCCAATCTCAGATTGATTAGTAGAAGCCAAGAATATGTTATGGATACTTTAGAGAAGTATTGATGCCATAAAGATTGCACTTAAAAGTTCAATTGGGCAAGAAATTTTGATAATGTGTGTGTTTCATTCATTAAGCCAAACAAAGTTAAGTTCCATAAAGATTAATGCATTGTAGTAAAATGAAACCAAGATGAAAAGTTGAAGGACAGCCATCGCAGCAAATTAAATCCCCGCCATCTCCACATAAACCACATGTATCATCGTTAGGATCATCACCTTTAACATCCACAGCATGAAACCCCTTTCTTTCCGACTCTTCTTGCTTATTCCACGCATCAATCTGGCACTGAATCAATGACTTGCCAGACTCTATAAAAATATTTTGAAATGGCTGCCTGAGTAAGCTTCCTGCATGAAGCTCAAACCTCAAAACTGTTACGATTTTGCTGCAGCAACCACAATGGATTCCATCTTCAGTTATCCAACCTTCTTCCATTACCCGTGTCTTTCTAAGGTTCATATATTCCACTTTTTCACCCACAGAAACCATTCCCAAGTCAATTAACCAGGAAAGCATGGTTCGCTTACCTGAGTATGGAACAAACCCATTATTTTCTGAGTGTTGCCCTTTCTCAGAACCACGGCCCATCAACGTAAGTCTGCCAATTATTCCGCTTTTTCTTCCATGTACAATATGAGAACTAGTATGCACAGTTGACTTTTTAAATACATCTTTACGGGGTGTTTTCTTCTCAGAATTATCACTTAAACAGTCATCACTCTCCGCACTTGCTTCCATCGATCTGCTATCTGATAACTTACGACTATGCATCATTAAAGAGCCAAGTTTCTCCACATGCTTATCACTAGCTGCATTATGTGCAAACTTTTTCACTTTAACCCGTTTAGACTCCTTGCTGATGCCTTCACGTCTTTTATTCTTTAGAATAACCCTTTCAGCTTTCTTTCGTGTTTGTCTTGTCAATTTATTAAGTACCTCATTAGGTAAAGGAGTAAAGTCCCCACTAGCTTTCGATTTATCTTTCTCTTCCTTTTGTAATGCCTCATAAGCCTTAGTTATAGACCAATAACCGGTTCCTCCAGGACTAATATACACAGAATCAAGGTAATCTCTATTCCTTCTCGGTCTATAATCAATCGTCCATCCAGCATCAAAAAGCATTTTCTTAATCTTCTCCCGCAACAATTGCTTTTCCGTCGTACTAGCACCTTTAATCTTGCTTTCCTTGCCTTTCACTAAAGCAACATTCTTCGTTGGTACATTCACATTCCCATCCCGTTTTACCACTTTCAATAACCTAGGTGGTTGCATACCACTCCTAGATTCTTTCCGTTTAACCTTCAACCCACCGTTTTTCAGTTCCAACCCGACTCCCTCATCAATATCATCACCATCATTACCATCCATTACACGTCCACTCTTACTTTCCAAAAAAAGTTCCTTTTTTTTATCCACACCCGTCCTCTTCTTCTCCACATTCGGCTTATCTAACACCAACCTACTTCGACCCTCATCAACGTCCTTCCTAACTCTCCTTTCAACAATCTCATTCGACGCATTCTTAACCTTTTTCTTGATCCGTAAATCCTCACTTTCAACTAAACCTGTACCAAAATCCTCATTAGACACCTTCTTAACCTTCTTCTTGACACGTAAATCGTCACTTTCAGCTAACCCGGTACTAATTACCTCATTAGACACATTCCCCTTAACCTTTTTCTTCATCCGTAAATCGTCACTTTCAACTAACCCAGTACTAAATTTATAAACTTTCCGACGAACAGGCTCTCCCAACTCATCACTCGAGTCCGAATCACTTAAAACAACTCTAGCCCTCTTTTTATCCTTGCTCAAACCCGAAAACTTACCCCCCACACCAAAAGCCCCAGCCTTTTTTTCAACAATCAAACACCCAGATGAGCTTTTTGTTTTTACAATAGATCTTGATTGATCAGATCCATCTATTTCTTTCATCTTTTTGTAAAATTTTACATAGAATTATCATAGATTGCAATTATGGGTTTGTATTGTTTTTCAAGAAAAATGTAATAATAATAATAAGAAGAAATAAAGGTGGAAACTTGGGGATTTTTTATACCTGAAATTGAGACGATTTTTAAGAGGAGATATCCTGGCGGAAATGTTGATCGAAAGGTTTTTGATATTATAAGACTTTTATATTTTTGTGTTGGGTATGAAAACCTATATGCAGCTTATAAAATCTAATTTTATTTGATGAACAAGTTTTGTCACCCGGGCATTGCCCCGGGAGACATAACATTACCGTTAAATAATCTGATCATGAAAACTGAGATATAATTATTATTTATAATTTAGCATGAATCATAACATAGCAATCACAATAAAATAACAACATATCAAAATATCGGTCATTATGTAACATACGGTATTAAAATATTAATCTAACATTGAAAACTTATATGTAAATATATCTTATTATTTAGCACAAATCATAGCATATCAACTATAGTAAAATAACAACTTAGTATTGAAATAATCATAAAGATTAAAATTAATACAAAAGTGTCATATAGGAAAAGTAAAACGACGGATAAAAAGTAAAAATATAAATAAAAATAAAAGAAAAAAGAAGATGAAATGAATATATCTTATGATAAGAAATGAAAAACGTTCAGTAATAAAATAATAAACAATGGTAACAAATACTATGAATATAAAATAAATATATCTTGTGATAAGAAAATGAAAATGTACAATAATAAAATAATAAATAATGGTAATAAATAATATATGAGATGAAATAGATAATAAAGAAAAATTATGTACCATGTATTATTGATACGTGGGTTTATTGGTGGATGGTGGACGAAATTAAAAAAAAATGAAAACAAATAAAAAAGATGAAAAATCAAAAATCATAAAAAAAAAGTAGAAGAAGACAAAAATGACACGTAAAACGATATTCCAAAATTATATATATATATATATATATATATATATATATGGGGAAATGTTATATTAGGAACCCCTAAAAGGTTAGGAACCTTTAGGAACTTTTTTAAAATTAAAGTTAAAAGGGTATTTTAATAAAAACCATTTATCATTCACTATATAATTGCTTACACATGTTCATATGACTATCTATGTACATTTGTTCACCAACTATCACAT
>JAOEHQ010014721.1:0-15567 GCA_025447715.1 Asclepias incarnata
AGGAGTTCCCACTTGTTGTAGTCTTCATTCCAGACATCGTCTAGAACAATTAGGAACCTTTTCTTTGAAAGTTTTTCGGTAAGAGCCACTTGAAGTTGATTAAGAGATTCAAATTTTTTGTCATCCCCACCCACATCTTTAAAAATGGTTTTGCTAATATTAAATACATCGAACTCATCAGAAACACAAACCCATGACTTGAGTCCAAAGTGATCCTCCACTTCCTTATCATTGTACAAAACTTGTGCAAGAGTGGTTTTGCCAATCCCACCCATACCAACAATGGACATGACGCTGACGTTTTGACTACATGATTCATTGCCCAACAGCTTCCCGAGCAATGCCTTCTTATCTGCTTCCCTACCCACAATTGTAGATACATCAACCAGTGAAGTTTCTTCCAA
The DNA here is from genome assembly GCA_025447715.1 of Asclepias incarnata. NCBI lineage: Eukaryota > Viridiplantae > Streptophyta > Magnoliopsida > Gentianales > Apocynaceae > Asclepias > Asclepias incarnata. Next base: position 405 of record JAOEHQ010014721.1, read on the forward strand.
TCTTTTGGTTGTTGTTGTATTTGACCTTCCAACAATATTTTCAATCAAACCCAAACGATTTTTCTCCTCGACAAGATCATGCAATTTGGTTGTAATCTTGTCGAGCTTAGAACTTATCTTATGACCATATTTAAAATCATGAAATTTGTTTGGGATAATCTTCAATACCTTACTAGTGCTGGTGCTGGCATGAGATTGTTGATTCAACTGGCGCCGCATAGCTTCGGTGGCCAAATCATCAAGTACATCGTCTATTTCATAAGCCAAATGCTGGAGTTCATTTAGCCATAACTGAATAGATCTGTCTCTTAATTAAGTGCTTCTCCCCAGCATCAACAAGGACAGCTTGGATCTGGGACAAGGTGTGTTTCCATTTGTTGAGCTTGGAATAGATTCCTGCAGATCGAGCCATCCTGATCAAGTCAGCGGAGGCTAGTTTCTCAAACAGCACCTTAATGAAAGCACTGAGAAAGATTTCAGCAATAGCCATTGAAAAAGGAAAGATTATTTGTCTCTTGGGGGATTAATTTGTTTTGTTCGTAAGGAAATTAGTTTTGCAGATGAAGTAGGGAAGAGGGTTATTGCATTAGTTTGTGTAGATCAGATCATCAAACTAGACTTTTTGACTATAATGGACAACACCTAATCTGTCTTATTCCATTGAAATTATTATTAAAATGTCTGATGGATTTGAATCATTTGATCAATTATTATGTTTTCTCCTTCCGAATAATTTCCCATGAACTTCTTTTTTATTCTTTTTTTTGTTTTTTCTAAGCCAAAGGGACGTTCCTTGAACTTCCTCAAGGGTTATTTGATGAGCTTTGGTGGAAAATTGAGTATTATTCTTCTTTGCTGATCATAGCATTTTGACAATGTTTGTACTCTATAATATAATATATAATAAAAGAGAAACTTTAATTGATAATTTGAGAAGTCTGGACCCTTAGATGAAGTTCAAGTTTTAATTAGAACAATTAGATTAAAATGATGATGTCATATACTTTTTTTTAACGTTTTTAGATTTAATTTTAATTTAATAAATCAAATATGGTCATTAATTATGGAAAGTAATTCCTACATTTTATAATTATAGAAAGTAATTACTTTAATGATATAACTATGAAAAATAATTCCTAAATTTTATATTATCTTTTTTTAAAATCACAAATTTACCATTTTTACCTTTTTTAATTTTAATTTTATTATTATTATTTAGTTATTAATAAAATATATATATCTCACACGATTGTGTAATATTTTTGGTTGAATATGTGTGTGATTTTAATTAATTATATATTTTGAATATGAGAAATTTACACCTTAACTTATATATTTTTTAAACATTTAATTAAATTTTAATTTTTTTTTTTTTAACGTCAACTATCGAATAAAACATGTCTCCACCATCCAAAGGTAAAGGTATTTTCAAACGAGGGTAGTCAGTTGTCTTACCGGGATTCAAACTCCCGTCTTCAATATAAAACCTGGTGACTCAACCAGCTGAGCTGGTATCATTGTCTCAACTTAACTTAATTTATCGTAATTTATGTCGAAAAATAAACAAACTTTTGCATATGTAATTCATTGAATTTTTTTTTTTTCAAAATAGTAATGTAACAAATCATATTATTTTTTTAACTATTAAAATACGTGTAACAATCATCATTAATACTGTAAACAGAAAAGATTTCATCCCTATGCTAGTTGTTATAAACATAGAGACATGAATGATTTTTTTGAAAAATAAAAATAAAGAAATTACCACTCATAAATAATGTTAAAAAAGTTGGACACTTCGTACTTTCAGCCTGATTGATTTGAAAAAGGAAGTAGATATCTAACGTACTTGGCAATATACATACAATCAAAGGATATATGAGACTGACTTCATAATAGGTTTTTATTATATATGACAGAAAAAGAGGGGTATGGGTATGGTGTCCTAAATTTCTGGGGGTTTCTCCCATTGAAGGAGACATAGACCCAGGTTTCTTCAAGGTTAAGTAAACAACTCTTACATCCATCCATCCATCGTTTCTTAAAAAGTGGAAAAGTAGATTTTGTTCCCAGCTTTTTGTCTTTTTCGGGTGAAAATAAAACTTTAGGTACTGGTTGATTAATGGTTCCAAAAATCAATTTTGTTTTACAAAGTCCCCAACATAAACTGGCCGGAATGGTATTTGATATATAACTAGTTCCAAGAGGTTAAGACCATGGGCTTCTTATGGTTTAAAAGTAGGTCCAAGTTTGGTTCCGTATGTTGGGAGGATTGGTGTAAATTTAGTTTTTGTAATCCTTCGTTGTAATTTTGGGCCACTCCCCGATTGTGGGAGTTGGCGAGTGTGAATAACAATAAACTTTAAAAAAAAAAAAGGTTTAGCTTTTTCCCTGTTTCGTGCCAAAATAATCGACAAATACAAAACAAAAAGAAAAACGTTAAGATAGAATAAATAAATTTTAAGAACAAAATAAAAAGTTTAGACTACATGCAATAAAATTGGAAATAGTTGAGTCGGATTATTTTTATATATATATAATTAAAACTGTAAATAAAAATAAAGATTAAAAATGAAAATACTTAAAATAAAAAATTGAAAGTGGAACTTGTTTAAGCACATGTTCACACTTGGCCTACAAAGAGGGTTGACTTTGCGAAGGAAAAGATTCGGATTGACTTGTTGGCGGTTCCTTTCCGGTGTTGGATATTAGTCCACGCCACCAAGTATTTGAAGTATCAGTGAAAGATTGTGTCCTCGAAATGAGGTTCCAGGGTCGGTATTTATAGTGAGCCAAGGAGAGACTCAGGGACTGGTCCCCTGCCGATCGTACGAATCGCTCAGAGATCGTGGTGTCAGTAGTTTGGCCTACAGCTGATCGTTGGTGTACGACCATGCTTGTCGTATGTGATTCAGTGGGCGTCCCAGAGGTCCGTGCCGTGTCGTCTTCGGTGAGAATCCGCGAGGATTCTGGAAGATCTAGGCCGGGACGTGATACTCGCCCGGGTTTCGGGTGTTGTCCGGACACTATTGTGGGGTCTACTAGCATGGTGTATTATCAGAACTCATTTTTACTTCAATGTTTGACCCTGTCCCTTCAAGTAATTGATACATGTAGGGATATCGTCATTAGTTATTTGTTTGTTTTGGGGATAACAGCAACATGTTTTGTCATGTGTTACATGTGTTTGTACCAATAAAACTCACTATATGCGCTTTTGCTCAAGTATGTCTGTCGATATTAGTTTACAAGAATAGTCACGTTTTTATATATGTGTAGCCCAACAAAGGTGTTCATTCTAGAAAAACAAATTTTTATCCAACATTTTAGTATTTTATACGATAATTTTTCTCGTTCAAGATGTGGTCTAAACAATAATCGAGAGTTTATTTATAAGTTGTGTTTAACAAAAGTAGGTGTGACTAGAATTAAAGATTAAAGGCCGAAGTTCTAGTTGTGGCTTTTTATACAACGTTCCTGTACATAGCCTTTATTTTTGTGTGCTTATCAAGCTAAACTTTTTTTTAGAAAGGTGTGAATTAAATTTACGTTTTATAAAACTTAAGGCCAATAAAACTATTCACGAATTGAACTTGCGTTTTATTCATGATGCTCAAAACAAGCCGAGCTTGAATTTAGACGAACTCGAGTTTGACTTGATAAACTTTCATTTGACATACTCTTGTTTTAATTAAAAATTAGAAATCGTATCCACATAATGAAAATAGATGACTTTTTAATTTTTTAATTTTTTAAATATTTGTAAATTTCAGTTAGGACACTCCACAAGGGGTGATAGCGGACGGCTTTGCCGGCTATTGACTCCGACTTTGGATTGCCACACAAGTATATAAATCGTGTTTGTTATTTATTGATTGAATATTTAAATATAGAAATGAATAAGTAGAGTAAATACAAAAATATTATTAATGTGGAAATGTTAATTTTTTTAAAATTTAAGACACTATCCATTTGCTTTATAATGAAGTATAACATAAGACTAATTAGTATGTCTACAAATATATCTAAAAATCCAGTGGTGATACATAACATATATCAATGATTAAGATTCATGGAGTAGAATTGCATAAAGTCATTATTATTCTCTATATAAATCTTAATCACCAGTCGTACTACATGTAAATATCAGATTTATATGCATATTTCTAACTTTATAAGACTAGTTACATTTATCATTTTCCATTAAATTAATAACACCAACAAAACAAAAGGTCAATTGGGCTTAGCTTAAATGGCATAATGGCTAATGATATGAGACCTGGATTTGATCATTGTGGCAAACGAGTTTTACCAATAATTTATCTTCGTGTCTACGGGCGGACATGTTATTGGGTTTTATCCGGATCAGGAATAACTTGGGGCGCCTAAAGGATCCGTACAAGCATGGAGCTGGATTGGCCAGCTAAATGGTAATTTTTTATCAATTGGTCTGTCTAGGCCTGACAATTTTGACCCAAACTCTTTTAATTGGGTTAATTTTGGGTATTTTATTTTATTTTGTTGGGTCAAATTGGACTATTGAGAATGAAAGGAACGGGTTTAATTGGTTAATTGTAGAATAATTAAATTAACACAAACAGGTCCAATAGGTCATCAGTGTGGGTCGAGCGGGTATTCCAAATCAAAGTATCACACTCTTCAATTCATTAGTCATTACTGCGACAAAGTCAAAAAGGTTAGCTTTCAAAGTTTTTTTCCTTGTAGTCTCTGTAATACATTTTTTTTACAAGTGGTGCAGGAAACAATCAAACGAATCAATGATTCAAAAAACCTTATTTATTTTTAAATTATAAGCTTTGGATTTTGAGTTCAATTAATTTAGATTTAGGGTTTTTACTTCTTTTTTTTTTTTATGAATTTATAGTTGATTTTTTTTTCTTGGCTTTCATATTTTTTGTTGATTTATTTAAGGGTTTTGTAAATTGGTTAATTGGATTTATAATTGACATTTTATAGATAATTAATTATTTATAATTGGGTTAATTGTTTTACTGCTCCAGTTGTTCGTGTATATATATTTTATGGAAGGTTTTAATCTTTTTTCTTTCTTTTCAATCTTTCCATTATACAAAGTATTTTCTAATCTAATGTTTAAAGTTTCCATGTTATTTTAAGGAATTATGGTAGTTAAGCAAGTTTCAATTTTGTAACAATAACATCTTTGTAAGTTGAATATCATCATTTATGGCTATTTAAAGACACATTGTAGCAAATCAAATGTGATATGTTGTTGAAATATTTATATCTCCAACAAAAATAATGATCATAGGTTTTGGTCCACTAATAAAAGGATAAACAAAAGTCATTGTGCGGTTGATAGTCTTGGAATTCCCGGAATTTATTTTGAAGTTAAAAAATGAAAAAATTTAATGAGTCGACCCGCCCGGCCTACACCTAACCTGCTTTGACCCACACTTATTTGACCCGCATTCCTAAAATAACTCGTTTAGACCCGTATCCGTTTTGACCCGTTACTCAAACCCGTCACACCCGCCAAATTTGCCAGGCCTAGGTCTGTCAGTTAAAAAAACAAACAAACAAAACAAAGAAAGGAGCGTACGTGTGTGTATGAAAGTGAGAGTGGGTGTAGTTGAGGGCGTGGTTTAAGGGCTCGAAGAACCAATTCCCAAAGCATAGAGGAGAGGGAGAAGATAAAGCCTCGTGGCCGACAACCATACGCTCACACTTTACGCTACACGCACTTTCAATCCATGTTTGACCCAATACCAACTACTTCTTTCCACGTGATGACACGTGACCCACTTCTCTAGTCATTTACAAAGTGGCAAACTGCTAGTTACTTTTAGTCAAACCTTGAAATTTACCTTAACTAATCCTTGGAGTTCCAAACTATTTATTACTCGTACACCATAAATCCCTCAATAACTATGAGTAGCTATCCTATATCTATAACAAAAATTGATCATTTACGTAACGTTGAAAACCAAGGTCACTGTTTTATTTTAGAGTTAGTCAAGAGGAGTTTTACGCTCTAATGTCACATGTTTAAGTCTTTGTAAGGTAGAGTTTTCTTTTTTGAGGGTTTAATTAAATAGGGATTTGCTCATCGAAAGGGCTCTTTAGCGGACCCGTTTAAAACAACGTATGTTAAATCTTCCGACATTCGTAAATAATTTACACCTTTCAAAAAATATACATAACATTGACATTGACAATATATATAATGATCATACCTTGAAAATGAAAATAAATATTCTTATACAATAGTTTTATACATGTATCAACGTGGAGTTACGAATTCGAACATTAGTAACCATAAAAATAAGGCTGTTTTTGTCGAAATCGCATGGCAACCGTTATTTTGTACAAGGCAAGAGACATTTTTGGCCATTGTAAACAGTACGTTGCTTTTATAAAGATTTTGTGTATAATATATCTTTTTAATAAATAATTAAATTTCAATATTTTGACCTCATATAAAAATCATAAAAATTTGTCGTGGTAAAAAAATGAATAATTTGGCCTGTAATTTATCCAATGCTTTTCGGTCATTGTGTTAACATATACATTTACTATTTATTTTTTTTATTTTTTAAAACGACATAATTTTATTAAAAAATGCAACTAGCAAAGTACTAGTCACAAATGAGTAAGAGTACACATACACTTCATCAAATCTAGGTATCTCAAAGCGACTAATCTAGACTCTGCCCGGAACATTAACTGCGAGGATTACAAAAGGAGTGAAAAAACTCGTGCAAAGTTTATACTCTGGAATAAAATTTTATAAAATTATGTTTATTGGCGGAACGTGACCAATTTGTTTGGGAGGGCTAAACTCAATCGATATGCAAAATGCAACATTTTATATCTACATATAAACATTCATTAACCGTATAAAACATATATATAAACGAAAATTTGAATAGAGATGGGGACCCTTCCCGGTCCTTTCAATCTTTCAGTAGTTCCTCCCTTCATAGTCCGCCCTTGGTTATGTGGTTATGTGATAGATGCATATGAACGCATTGTACCACGATATGTCCACTTGTACCAGCCCATGGATCCATCAAGTCGCCTTGGTTATAGTCAGTTGACTATGTCTTCTCTGGTTGATGTAGTGTTAATTGTTAAATAGCAATGAGAAATCAAATCAATAAATAATTGTAATAGAAAACCTTTTAGTTACTGCATAGTACATGATGTTTAATAAAATAGAAAGCTACTTTAAGAACATATGTACTTTAATTAATACATAGTCGTATAGCTTTACCTAATTGGTGTCTTTACAAGCTGTTAAGATATAGAATCCCATTCTCATAGCCACTAACCTTCGCTAACCCCCAATAATTCCACGCCCACGTAAATAAATAAAATATTGATCATAAGCCTATAATATTTAATTGAATCATTATAGATAATAAATTATAGTAAATGGATGTCATAACGTTAAATCGTAAAGCAATCAATAAAATAAAATATATATTAATAATTACCTAAAAACGTCAATTTTCATGACACATTACATATTAAAAGTTACAGCATACGGTTCTTTTTTATTTTTAGAACGGCAAGTTTTATTAAATAATAATCTAACAACTAGCAAGGCACTAGTTATTAGAAAAAAATATACAATGATTTAAAAAATCAACTACAAGAGAAACAAACTAGTACCAATCTCTATAGTCATCTCTGGCCTTAACTGCGAGGTCCGTAAAAGAGGTAAAAAAACAATATTTATATTCGTATTAGGATTATAATTCATATATCCACTTCTAAATAAGTACGCATGTAATTTGCTCTCAATCATAGTATAATTTACGGAGTAATAGATTAAAGATTAATCTCTAATCTATCAATACACTAAACAGGATTGAAGTATTCTTTGACCGACAATTAGCACAACATTTAAACGACACGTATCCTTTTTAGTCTATATTATTTAATTAGTTATATTTTAGCGAATAATGATATGTTAACTTATCATTTGATTTATTGAAGGGTTGCAACCAAACCTAGCTTTTATCAAACAACTTGAACTCGAGTTCGGCTCGATCGAGTCGAGCTATTAACAAGCTCGGCTCGACTCGGTTGCAGCCTTAATTTATTGTACATAGACATCTTTTTCTTTGATGTCATCATATTCACATAATTAAAATCGTATATATTAAGTGATATTTTATTAATGTATTCCAAGTTTAATAACCCATTTTATAATCTATATAAATTTCCTTTTTTAAAAAAAAATAATCGTACAATATATATATATATATTCAATCTGTATATCGTATGCGTATTAAGACTGGTATATAATAAAAGAGAAACCTAAAATAGCCCTTGATTAAGTTTCTACCCTTAGATGATTTTCACTCTTGATAATCTAACCATTCATTAAGTTTAATGATGTCATCATTGACTAAAGAATGAGTCAACACAGCTTTAGCCCTTTCACAATTTTATTTTATCAGTTTTCTTTCTTTAACTCCTAATTAATGACAATTCAAATATTTTTTTTGAACGACAGTATATGGTATTAATAACAAGGGGCAAACTAGCAAGACACTAGTTGCCAATAGTACAATTACAATTACAAACAAATCTAGAAATACAACAGACCAACAATCTCTAGACTCAAACCCGAAACATTAACTGCAAGAATTTCGAAAGGAGTGAAACAACTTATGCCATTTACCAAATAGGAGACATAAGAAAAACTCCCAACCAACGAAGGCCGAGCCACCGGTTTTCACCCCGTGGTGTTTTTGACTTAATCCCAAAACATGTCTCGGATTCAAATATTATAAACTAATATCATTTATGATTGATTTTTAGTTTGATTACAGAAATAAACTATCGACATACTAAAGTTTTTAGTTTTTTTTTTACTAGCCTATATATTTGTGCAAAGTTAAAGGAGAGCGTACCAGTAAGTGATTTAATATGATTTAATACTTGAGTCTATTAGTTATTAATATTTTGATTATTATATATACTACATTATAAATGTTAGGACAAGGATTCGTTGAGATGACTTGTTGCTGACATCAGTCGTCAGCATACTTCAATGAAGCCTCAGCAAGCATGAGTCAGAGATAAGTTTGATGACTCATCACCATTTTTGTGAGTCAAATATGGGTGGGAAAGTGAAAGAGAAGACTTGTACCCAAAGGGTTACATGACTGACATGCAACATTATCCATTTACGGATACATCCAAGAATGTGTAAGAACTTGCACAATTTTCTCTTTCACCCAAAGAACAAGAAGACATATTAGAAGCATTAAATGTCAAAGTATTTCACCAATGGAATATTGATAACCTTTTTTACATCAACATCCAAGTCTCGAAGACGTTGACCTTTTTCTCTCCTATAAAAGGCAACACTTGGTGAAGACATTCTGCTTGTTGGTCCATTACAATAGTGTAATATTGGTCTACAATATACATGAGTGTATCATTATAACCTTCTTTGAATATTAGTTAGTCTAGATCCAGTCCCTAATTCGTCTAGTGATAAATATATTCATTATAATCAAGTTAGATCTATCTAACTATATGTTGTAATACTCTCTATTATAATAGAGTACATCATATGACTTGAATATATTTAGATCTAGTCTTATCTATTTACTTTTTGTCTTGTTCTTTATTTACATTAGTTATGCAAACTTAAAAACCAACAATAAAGCATTCTTTACTTTTTTTAACTAATTAAATAGATACTATAATATATTTTGGCATATACTTTTTCTTTACTTTCTTTAAAATTGATTTCTCATGTTATATTTTCAATCTTATAATAGGTTTTATTTTATATTAATCTTTATGTATATTTATATTCAACGCTTTCTTAAACTAATTAAATTGTATTTTCAATTGATATCTAATATAAAACATTAACTTTATATATTTTTGTTAATAGATTATCTTTTAGGGTGAATAAATTTTAAATTAAGCATTATTACTATGTATCCTCAAGTTATTTTAACTCAAGTTATAATATAAAGTTTTAACCTATGCAATATTAAATGTTTTTTGTTTTTTCTAACCAAAGTATTCTTTAGATAATAATTACTTTGTTCGTAACTGATTATATTTTAAATAAACTATACTCTTCAAGGATAATTATCTTATGACATTCATAATAAATGTTCATGCGCTTAATGTTAAAAGCAAAGTGTTCATCTTTATATATTAAAAGTGTTTTTTTTAACGGTTTTATCTTCTCAACTTGATCACATAGTGTTTCATTTTTAGTACAAAACTAACTATGTAATTTGATTTTATAAAATTTTAAACTTTTTTTTACAAGAATTTTACCATATGTTTATGGAGTCTTCGATATTCAACACACGAAAAACCATCAAAACAATAATGTAAATTGTTTCTCAACAATAGTGTATTAAAATATAAATGTATTTTATTATGAAAATTTAACATATAAATAATCACAAAACCCAATTACGGGTGCAACCATGTAACCGAAATCCAAACATTATATATTCAAAAGTATTCAACAATATAGATAAATCATAGAACAAATTAATAATAATAATGGTAATTACTTGAAGAAATTATTCAACAATATATACAGAGAGAGAGTTTTATAACCCTAAAACAAAAATCAATAAAATTTACCATCTATTGAGTGGTGATAGCGAAAGGAGGCTGTTGTGAGTTGTGAGAATGTATTTCCTGGTGTGGTCTTCGGTAATGGCGGTTATGAGAAGCAGCCGTGAATGAGTTCTAGAGGAGTGGTGGAATTTGTTAGGAGTCGTGAATGAGTTCTAAGGAAGTGGGGGATTTTGTTTCTGAAAAATACGAGGGAATTTTAATTTTTTCAAGGCCCGCGCAAAATTGAAGTATTTATTAAAGTATTATTTATGCCTTTATAAAATAAACTATCTATTTTATAAAATAAAAATAAAGAATAATTTTTATATATATCTGATGAAATATATATACATTATAACTAAATTATAATTATTTTTATAATTATAATGTATAATAAATTTATAGATAGGGGTGACAAAAGAACCCGTATCCGACGAGGAAACCCAAAACCCGAATTTTTGGGCCGGGTTTAGGTCCGAGCCTGTGTGGGTCTAGGGCCAGTTATACCCGACCCGTATACCCAACCCCCACCCTAAACCTGTCTACCAGACCCGTATATCAAAAATAAAAATATTTATAGTAAGTAAACGAATATCAAAAATAAAAATAAATTAACGGGTCCCCGATGATTAGGGAAAACCGTTACCTGACAATTGGTAAGTAAGTGGGAACCCGTCAGGTTCAGGTTCGGGTTTGGGACCGGGATTTTTAATCGGTTCCGGGTCCGGATTTTGCCATCCCTATTTATAAAACAATTAGATTAAGTGTTAACATTATAGTTATTTTCATAAAGTTAGTAAAATAAACATATATAAAAATTTGTAATGAATAGTTTATACTATATTTTAAATTTTAAAATGTAGAACTTAAATAACACACAACTAAAAAAACTAAATGGGGGCATCTCAGCCGCATAACCTTCAACAATACTTCCTTCTGGTCGAGCTTTGTTCCTTACATACTTTTTAAAAAAACCCATATACCTCTCAAACGGATACATGTATCGTAGAAATACAGGACCGCATGCCTTAATTTCATATACAATATGAGATACAAGGTGAACCATGACATCGAAAAAGGAAGGTGGGAAGTACATTTCAAGTTGGCACAGAGTGACGATAACATCATGTTGCAAAGAATCCAACACTTCGGGATCAATTACTTTAGAATGGATGGAGTTAAAGAACAAGCATAGTTTAGTTATTGTATGACGGATGTGTTCTGGTAGTATTCCGCGAATTGCAATAGGAATCATTTGTGTCATTAAAACATGGCAATCATGGGACTTCATACCCAACAACTTATTGTCTTTCATTGACACCAACCTCTTAACGTTTGAAGAATACCCTGAAGGAACCTTAACACCATTTAAGCATTTGCAAAAAGAAGTCATTAAAATTTGTTTTCAACACATAAGTGTATAAGAATATGGCAATGTCAATATACACAAATCTAAATAGAACCCCCTAAATAAAACCTGTTAACCCCAAATAGAACCCTATAAAAAAGAACCGACTCATATTAAGTTAATTCCTCAAATAGAACCCACTTATTAACTAAAAACCCAAATAAAACCCCCCACCCCTACTACATGACCGTGTCATATTAAGACTGCCTTTTTTTCCCCCTTAAAGTGTAAGTGTAAATTAATGATACATAAGTGTATAAGAATATGACAATGTTAGTATACACAAATTCTATATTATTCTTAATTAGTATATTTTTTAAGTAATTATGGAATAATTATGTTAATAGTTTATCTTAAATATTTTATATAGTTAAATTATTATATATATATAATTCAAAGACAACTTAATTGTAAAAAATTTAATTACCGGGTATAGTTAATGACTTACCTCTGAAACAAAGAGTAGTAAGAAAAGAAAAAGTTTTCTTCTTTTGTGGCCTGAGATGAGAAAAGATCAATAAATTTTTGAGTTGTTTTGGATTGAGATGAAAGAAGTTAGCTAAATATTATATTATATATTCGTTTATGTGTATATATATTAATTTAATTTGTATATATCCCCTATCCATATATCGATCCGTTCATGGATCTGTTCAACAATAAATAGTCTAGCTAATTAGTGCTAATTAGTAGATAAGGTATTTGTAATTATAGAGACGTGTTTTCTACTTAAAAACCCCTCTCCATTTGTAATCATGGAGACGTGTTTTCTACTTAAAACCCCTCTCCATAGTTTTTATAAAAAGAAAGCCGTTCTCTATTTGTAATTATAGAGACGTGTTTTCTATTTAAAACCCCTCTCCATAGTTTTTATAAAAAGAAAGCGGTTTTGGTGCAAAAACCGTTCTCTATTTGTAATTATAGAGACCTGTTTTCTACTTAAAACCCCTCTCCATATGTAGAAACCATTTTTTTGTTTAAAACCGGTCTCCTTAGTTTTTTAGAAACCGGTTCCACCAAAATTTTCCAAAACACGTTTATATGAGGGGTCTCTATTTGAATTTTTGTAGTAGTGGTTAGGAACATATTCAAACCCGTGACCTCCATATTGTTTTCTCTAACTATGTGATGACATGACAATTTTTGTTGACATAGCACATATACAAATACAATTTTCATAGAAACAAATACGAGTAAAATGATTAAAGAAAAGCGAATGTTTAAAATAAAACATTTTTTTAAAAATTTTTTAATATAATTTTCTGATAAGTCAGCAAAAGATTACCATTTCATTACACACTAAAAAAACTCTAGTTATCTTGTTTAAAAAATGTCTATAAGGTTTCAAAACCAAATTTTAATGTTCTTTGCACAAATTATGCACATTGCAACTATGTATATAGACATGATAGTATAAAACGGTAACTGATATGCTGATGGGTTTAAGTTTGTTTAGGCTAGTTAGCATAACCAAAGAGATTTGTTCTTAACAATATTTAAAGTGACTAACTGACTCATCAATCAAGAGGTTGCCAACTATAATTTAATGGTGCGTAAGCCGCAAATATGATGAATGTACGTGACACTTATCTTTCCAAAAATGAAAAAGAAAGAAGTTTAATTAGCATAACAAAATGTCAAAATGAATCTCACGTCCATCAGACTGCGACTATTGTCTGGATAAATTTGTTGTCTTCGTTAAACATAACGGTGGAGGACGTGCATCATAAAAACAAACGTTAGGGAACAAATTCTGACCCACTTTTAATCATAGTTTAAGAGATTTTACCATATATATGTACATTGCTAACTCCAACCTCTTGTCTATACTTCTGGAAGCAGTCTTTCTATGCACGCCACTTTTCCCATATCGTATTCATAATCGTTGACATTATCTTTGACGTATGCACGTGTTTAATGAATGTATATTTTTTTTTGAACTACCCAAATTTTAATGATAACATTCTTTAAATCCATATATACCAAACGTACCCCAGGAAAGCTTTATAGCCTTTTTACCTCTATAAACTTTATACGAATCAATAACTTAGTTCAACTAATGACAAGGAGAGCAATTTGGATTGGAGTTATAATTGGGCCATGTGAAAAGTGACCCATGCTTATTTGGGTTCCTATATAAGTTAAGAGCACATATATATCATATATGTACGTTATTTATGTTATAATCATACATGTGATGCGCAATGGTGAATACTTTTAAACCTTTTCAACAATGATAGTTAGTATAAGAGTGATGATATATGGACCTAATCACTTTATCAATTAACATGTGTCATGTATTTTTTCCCTCTCTATATGTTTACCTTTGATTTTGCCACATGTATTTATCTTATTTTTATGTCTATTTTTGTGTCCATAGTTTAGGCCTATTAATCATTTTATATAACTATTTTTAGGTCTAATTTTAGGTCCATAGTTTTAGTGTTAAAATGTGTACCCCTCGATATCAAGAGTCTTTTTTTTTTATATATAATTATTTCTTTCTAAGAACATTATATACGTGATTCAATTTGTATCTAGTAATTCTCAATTTGTATCAATAGTCATTTTATACGTGATTCAATTTGTATAAGGTGGTTGTGCTTTTAAGTTGTACTTGTAAGGAAAATATAGTAACAAGTGTTTTGCATATAGAAGTTGTTTAAGTTTCAAAAACAACCTCGTGTATCAACATTTCATGGGTGAATTGCAGAGACACCCTGAGAATTTAGGTGCCCAGACCGAGCCAGAAAAAAAATGTTCAAGGCTCCTAGTGTATTCAAATATATAAGCAAAAAGTTTTATAAATGACAATTAACATTATAACAATAAATTATAAACATAACAAAATCATAGTATTAGAAATACATACCGTAGTAATTAACTGATATATACTTATCTTTACTAACTTATAAAAATTATAGCCCCTACTATTTTTAGAAATGTTGAAATTTTCAATATGTGATATGACACAAATACCCCCCTCATTTTTTCTAAATTATCCCCTCCTTTATTCACTAATTTAAAGATCTCTACTTGATATACCTAAAATACCCTTAATGAAATAATTTACAACATTTACCCCTCAACTCTTAAAATAATTACACTACCCCATTTTACATCAATTACATTTACATCAATAGCCTACACTACTCGCCG
>JAOEHQ010014732.1:0-15565 GCA_025447715.1 Asclepias incarnata
CCACAATGCTTGATTGGGCCTATTGGGCCCAATGTGTTTCTAAATCATTCGTTTGTGTCTAACGACCCATCTATTTAGAAAAGATGTATGTCTATCATCCATACATGCATTTAATTCCTTTCATCATTAATGTATGTCTATCATCCATACATGCATTTAATTCCTTTCATCATTACACACACTCTCTCTCTATCTCCATTTCTCTCTCACTCTGTCCGACTCATGAATATATACAGTTTGGCTTGTAGTTATGATTGGTGCATGAATATATACATATTTTTTTATTCATGCTGTTGTTGTCATTATAACTAGCTCACAAGAAAAAACAAAAGAATAAAGTCAATAAAAGAGTCACGAGAAAGAAAATGGTGATGTGAGGGTGGAATGGGGTAATGATAAGTTTGCATTAAATGTGCGGGAGCTTAGGCAACCAAAAAGGTGATTACCCAAATTTTTGATTTAATAGAGTGATGATGATGAGCACGTTTTTAATACAATTTTTCTAACCCTGCCTCACAACGAAAAAAGACGGAGAAAAAAAAAAATCTTTTTTGCGGCGATTTTATCGCCACAATAAAGAACGCGGGAATTTTTCCCTCCGGCGGCAAAAATAAATTTTTAAAGGCAAAATAAATTTTTTTTAAAAACTTTTTTGCGGCGATTTTTGCGCCACAAAAAAGAAGTTTGACTGAAGTAGTCAAAGTTTTGTCGTCTTGTGTTTTTTTTTGCGGCGCTTTTTTCGTCGTAAATAAAAAATCAAAAAAAGAAAACAAAAAATAAATTTTAAAACCTTTTTTGTGGCGATTTTATCGCCGCAAATAAGAAAGTTTGACCGGCAAAGTCAACAATGGACCAAATTTTGTCGTTTAGTGGTTTTTTGCGGCGATTTTTGAATCGCCGCAAAAAATATCGCCACAAATAAAAGCATTTCTTGTAGTGTATATCGATCTTTGCTTATTTTTTACAGTTTTCATTTCATTAAAATTACGTCGTCTGTACATGTTACGTTTCTTTGTTACAGTTGTGATCGATTAGCTAGTGATCGATTACAATATGGAAGATATGATGATCATCATCGTTTCCTTGGTTTCTTGCGCAATCGTTTACTTCTTATTTAGTAGGGTCATCAAACGTAGCTCTTCAAAAGTCGACTTGCCACCACTTCCACCAGGTCCATATCCGTGGCCGATCATTGGCAACTATTTCCAAATCCGAAAGGATGCTCATATTTGCCTCGCCGAGATGGCTCAAGTGCATGGACCACTCATGTCACTACGTGCCGGTCAAAAACTTATTATTGTTGGATCATCAGCCACCGTGGCTTCAGAGATTCTCAAGACCCACGATAAAGCTCTTTCAGCTCGAGATCCATCACGATTGCTTATCGAGGACAAGGAACAAGCCGGTCACAACAAGACTCTTGTCTTTACGTCAAACTGTGATGATGGTTGGAGGTATTTACGTAATATCTACAGATCAGAGCTTTTTTCGAGCAAAGCTTTGGAATCTCGTACGAAGCTGAGAGAGAGTAAGGTTATGGAGTTGGTGAAGTACTTGCGTTTAAAGGAAGGTCAAGCCATATGTATAAATGATGTCATGTTTGCAACAGCCATGATCATCCTAAGCAATACATTATTGTCTATTGATCTTGTCGACTTTGAGGGCAACGGTATAGGTGCAGGCGTTATGAACTTGATAAGAAGACTTGCTAAGTTGGCCGAGCCACAATTAGCAGACATGTATCCTTATATATTCGGCTGATGGGATTTACATGGTTGGTATAATCAGGTCATGCATATCATAAGGGATCTTGGAGATGTTTGGAAGGGCAGTCTCGAGAAGAAAAGAAATAATATTTCTTCAAGTCTAAATGATTTTACTGATACTTTGATTGAAAAGGGATTTGATAATCACCAGATTAATATATTGACCCAGGTACGTTGATCTTATTCTCTAGCTCTTTCGAAATTATCTTCAAGCTATTAAGAGTGTTAGTAATGGTTATGGTGTGGACTAGGTGGAAGGCACAACCACCCCGGGTGGTGGTGTCAACCGTTAGGTAGCTGGTGTGGTGGTGGGGTGGACAAAAAAGGTGTGTCCACATTGGGTTTTGGTGGCCCCAAGAAGAATAAAAGACCCAAATGATGAAAAAAAAATTTTAGCCCCCACTATCCCAAATGTCTGGATCCGCCACTGAATGTCGTGTGGTTTTGGTGTGGTTGTGGTTTGGTATTGATGTGGCACGTACACTACCTTGTTGCGGTGGTGTGACCTTCGGCCCGTATATATGACAAATAATTCATAAATACGCATCTAATTAGGTTGATTTGAATCCCTTAAAATTGCATATTGGTACCAGTGGTATTCATTTAACTCATTCTTAATTATGTTCCTTTTCCTTCTTATTAGGAACTATTTTCGGCAGGTACCGAAAGCACAAGTTCAGTCATCGAGTGGTTTCTTGTAGAGCTTCTTAGAAATGAAGAAGTAATGCACAAGGCTATTGATGAAGTCATGAAACAAATAGATGGAAATATAGTCACAGAGTCTGATTTGGAACGCCTACCCTACTTAGAAGCTTGCTTCAAAGAAACACTCAGAGTGCACCCTCCTGCACCACTTCTTTTGCCTCGTAAAGCTACCGAAACATGTCAAGTGATGGGATACACCGTTCCAAAAGATAGTCGAATATTGGTTAATGTTTGGGCAATCAACCATGATCCAAAGATTTGGGACGATCCCTTGAGCTTCAAACCCGAAAGATTTTTTGGATCGAAGTTGAGTTATAAAGGAAAAGACTTTGAGTACATACCATTCGGGTCAGGAAGAAGAATGTGTCCCGGAGAAGCATTGGGTTCCAAGACAATCCCCTTAATAATGGCATCTCTAATTCGAAACTTTGACGTGTTCCTTCCAAACCATATGAATGCGAAAGAGATTAACATGGACGAGGCATTCGATGTTGTGATGCGCAAGAAACAGCCGATAAATGTAATTCTCAAGCTTCGCCGGGAACAGTTCAAGAATTGATTTACGTGCATCATGCATGTATCTGATGATTCTAATCATCATTTGTATCTGATTAATTAATTAAGGCTTTATGTAAGTTGTAACCAAAATAAAAGAATATAGGTACGTGTGCTTTTCATGTAGCTATGAATGTATTATATTATATTTCTTATCGATCGATGAAATCTTCTATCCTACTAGAGGAGAAGTTGTGATGATGCAATTAGGAGTATATGTCAAACTCTCATGCTAGCCACGTATGCAAAAGTAATGTATTTATGACCTAATAAATGTATTATGTTAAATGGATTAATAATTATATTATATATGAGCGGGATTTGAATTGAATGCTTTTAAATTTAAAATTCAAATGGGGTCTGAGTGTCTGATAGCTTCTCTGAGAAGCTTTTATATCCCCATAAAATAAAAGACTTTATCTGTCCTATATCTCTTTCTATCAGAAGCCATGTCTATTATGTTTTTCTTCTCTTTCTCTTCATTTTTATTTTCTTCTTTTTCTCTTCACTTTCTTCATTTGTACTTTATATTTGTGTTTTTAAAATTGGGATTTTTGTTTGTGTGAAGGATTATCAGTTTCATCAGAACCTATAACGAATGAAGGAAGATCCAATGAAGATGTTAAGGGGTTTGATTTGATTCTTAGCTCACTTTATCAGCTTTTGTTAAGAGGTTTGATTCACTTTATCAGGTTTTGTTAAGATGTTAATCGACTTTTTTATACTTGAACTATTGCAACTCAAGGTTGTTTCAAGATTGTGCAAGTTTTATTATACTTTCAAGATTTTTTCATCCAAGGTATTTTTTTTATATTTCTAATAGATTTGGTGCAAGTTTTGTTTGTTTGGATTAAAGAAGAAGAACAACAACAAAAAGGGTATATATTGGTAAGTTTTTGGTTTTATTTATTTAATTATTATTGATTAATTAAATTTTGATATAATTTTTACTATAATTTAATAGGTTTTATATAAGTTTTGATATCATCCTAGGTTTTTTTTTTTCCTGATATATTTGGTGCAAGGTTAGTTTGCTTGGATTAAAGAAGAAGAACAAACAAAAAGGGAATTTATTGGTATATATCCATGCGAGGTATTAAAGGATGTGAATTTTGATGACTTTTTTTTGTTGATTAAAACTTGATTATTTGGGGATTCTTTGATCTTCCACTAATAGAGGAGTTTTTTTGATGATGTATTAAAATTAACTTTGTGAAGTTTTCGATTCGGATAAAAAGATTCCACAGACAATGAGTTCTCTTGTGAAGAAGAGGAGTATGATGATCATAATCATTTGTTTATAAAATAATTTTTATAAAAATAAAAATTATAAAACAATGTTTTATCCAACATAATTTATTGATAAGTAACTCATTAACCAGCTTTTCTAATCAAAACAATGATTGATGACCGATTTATGTTTCATTAGGTCTACCAAGAGTTGAAAGGGAGAGTGAAGGATGTTGTGATAGCACTGGTATGCTTTTCCCCATCTTATTAGAACACACATGATAATCTTAGTTTCTTTTTAGGCCAATTTATTACATTTTGTTATCAGATTGATCGAGAGCGTGAAGGCGAGCAAATAGATCGAGCTTTACTGAAGAATATCTTAGACCTATTTGTTGAAATAGGAATGGAGCAAATGGAATTTTATGAGAATGACTTTGAAAAACCCATGCTTAAAGATACATCGGCATATTATTCACGAAAAGCTTCAATCTGGATTCTAAAATATTCTTGTCCAGAGTATATGCTTCAAGTAAATTTCAATCACTCTCTTGTTTTGATTTTTTACCAAAAGTAGATAAATAGTTTAACCATCTTTTTTTGTAATAATCAGGCTGAAGAGTGCTTAAAAAAAGAAAAGGAAAGAGTTTCTCATTATCTTCAATCTAGTAGTGAGCCAAAACTGCTTGAGGTTTGCATAATCACTATCTGGAATTAAAAAGAAAAGAAAAGATATTGTATTCCTTCTTTGATTTGGTATGATAAATATATTTGCAGAAAGTTCGACATGAGCTGTTATCAGTTTACTCTACCCATTTACTCGAGAAGAAACACTCTGGTGTTTATGCACTCCTGAGGGATGACAAGGTGTGTGATGTTCTATTTTATACATTATTCTTTAAATAACATCCACTATTTAGATTATGTTTTGGTTATAACATTTTCTTTGGCTGTTCCCTTCAAGATTGATGACCTGTCAAGGATGTACAGACTTTTCATAACAATACCCCATGGATTGGATCCTTTGTCTAATATGTTTATGAAGGTTTGTTATGCTGTAGTGCTGGAATTGGTTTGGAATTTTTAATATTTTTTATTAAAAAATTACAGCATGTGATCATTTGTTCTATACTGTAGCATGTTACAGCTGAAGGCACAGCCTTGGTCAACCAGGCAGAAGATGCTGCAAGTAATAAGACGGTTTGTACATCCTACACTTTAATTATTCAACAATCTTCTAGATTATATACAAACTTAGTAAATCTAAATAAAAGGAACATTTGTTGAATTATGATATGCTTCATTACAGCCAGAAAAGAGAGATGTGGCTGGAATGCAGGAACAGGTCAGTTCAATCTAAATATACGGCTTCTAAAACAAGTTAATCAGTTGTGATGGTAAATTAATTGGTGAACTGCTCTCTCCAGGTCTTTTATAGGAAAGTGATTGACTTGCATGACAAGTGCCTGGCGTATGTAATTGATTGTTTTGCGAACCACACCCTTTTTCACAAGGTTTGTCTACTACAAAATTAAATAGACTTCATCTAAATTCTAACTATGTTACTACATTTACCAATATTTCCCTTCCCTTGTTATATTTTTAGGCGCTCAAAGAAGCATTTGAAATATTCTGCAACAAGAGTATTTCTGGAAGTTCAAGTGCAGAGTTACTTGCCACCTTTTGTGATAATATTCTTAAAAAAGGTGGAACTGAGAAATTGAGTGATGAAGCCATTGAGGACACACTTGAGAAGGTATGCTGATAACTGGAGTTGGCAAAATGATCGGGTTCGGTAATGTGTCACAGTGGGTTCAGGTCAAAACAGATAATTTTCAGGGTAGGGAGCTGACCGGAATACTTTTTTTTTCCCCAAAATTTTATTGTCATACAAATAATAGTGTCGAATATTATGACAATATAATCTTTTGAATCAAGGTTTTATGGATTAAAAATACACCATGGGCTACTTTGACCCGTTTATTTTAAACCCAATGCCCCTATATTCTACTCGTTTTACCTGTTCATTAGTGGATTACTCAAAATTACTACCTCTATTGGTAATCACAACAGTTTGTTAATAAGATCAGAACGTTACCCTTAAATCCTCTTAACGAATTTACAGATAGTGAAGCTGCTTGCATACATCAGTGATAAGGATCTCTTTGTTGAGTTTTGCAGGTAAATAACTTAGTTCCATCAGTTTTTTATATGAATCATAAAAATTTAACCTTTGTTTAAATAAATATCTTAGGAAAAAGCTTGCTCGGAGGCTTTTGTTTGATAGGAGTACCAGCGATGAGCATGAGAGGAGTATTCTCGCAAAACTGAAACAGCAGTGTGGTGGTCAGTTTACCTCGAAGATGGAAAAAATGGTAATTGTGCAATCTATATATTTTTTGACACAAGCACACACAAAG
The DNA here is from genome assembly GCA_025447715.1 of Asclepias incarnata. NCBI lineage: Eukaryota > Viridiplantae > Streptophyta > Magnoliopsida > Gentianales > Apocynaceae > Asclepias > Asclepias incarnata. Next base: position 6,677 of record JAOEHQ010014732.1, read on the forward strand.
ACAAACACAAATACACACAGCATAAGCTATATATGTATTATTGGGTGTTTGGATGTGCATTTTACAGGTAAATATGTGGTAACTGTAAAAAACATGTAGTAGATAGTGTTTGGATGTGCTTTCACTATTTGAACTAGTAATATCGGATGCTCAGATATTTGAGTGTCTGGCAAATTCTAATCATATAAAGAATTCACTGACAAAATAACAAAAAAGGGAACATATACTGGGATGGGTGTCAAACTCTAACTAGCTACATAAAGAAGGGGTATGTATGTTTCACACTTTAGATCCGATAATCTGCTTTATTATTGAAGAATATATTTTGATACCCAGAAATGGTTATGGCACCTCTAAATAACCAGAAATAGAAGTTATCCAAAAACTAAAAACTGATTATTGGATAAACAGTTTCAAAATCCAAACACCTCTTTTCCATATAAACACACCCAGATATTGAGTTCTGCCATTTCGCTCTTTCCCTTGATGTTTGGTGTGTGTGTGTTTATCAGATCACAGATTTAGCGTTGGCAAAGGAGAACCAATCCCAATTTGAAGAGTACGTAGGAAATAATCCGATTGTCAATTCCGGGATTGATTTGGCTGTAACTTTGCTGACTACTGGTTTCTGGCCGAATTACAAATCTTCCGATCTTATTCTCCCGTTAGAAATGGTACAGTTTTGAACTTTATCGATGGAAAAGCACTAATAAATTGTTACATGATCTCTAATGTTTTCATTTTGGTTAAATCACTTGCCACTTCAGGCCAAGTGTGTTGAAGCTTTCAAAAAATTCTACGAGACAAAAACGATAAAAAGGAGACTTACATGGATATATTCGTTGGGTACCTGCAATATCAATGGGAAATTTGATCCAAAAACTGTGGAGCTGATTGTGACTACCTTCCAGGTTTTGTTATTATTTTTATATACCGAGTCCGGTGGTATCTCTAACCCATTTGTCTACAAATGGGCTGACTTGGTTGTTTTGCCACCTATAATGCTGACTTGTCTAATCTAGATTCTCTGTTTAGTTTATGACTTAAAGTATTTGATATATGTAGGCATCCGCTCTTCTGTTATTCAATTCGTCTGACCGATTGAGTTACGAGGATATTAGGAATAGTCTGAAGTTGTTAGACGATGATCTTGTCCGTATTCTCCATTCACTGTCGTGTGCAAAATATAAGATTCTTATCAAGGAGCCAAATACCAAAACAATATCTTCAACTGATTACTTCGAATTTAACTCAAAGTTTACAGATAGAATGAGGAGGATCAAGGTAGTTTAAAATATTAATTTCATTTAAAATAAAATATAGTTCATCCCAGTGTGAAACGGTTTTCTTTTAACATACATGCAGATTCCTCTACCTCCAGTAGATGAGAAGAAAAAGGTGATCGAGGATGTTGACAAGGATAGGAAGTTTGCAATTGATGCATCAATTGTTCGCATCATGAAGAGCAGAAAAGTCCTGGGGTACCAGCAGTTGGTTATGGAGTGTGTTGAACAATTGGGACGGATGTTTAAGGTAACTTTTGAGAAAATGCAAAACTTAACATTTAATGAGGATCGATCAACACTATATCCTTCATTAAGTTTGGTCTTCTTTTCTGCCCATGCTCCATGGGCCATTTAGCTTAAATTGTATTACAGCCCATATCATGTATGGTAATGCCTACTTATTTTTGACAGGGGATCTTTCTATATAGGTCAAATTGGGGGGAAATTTTAGCTTATTTATGACTGTCACCAAAGTGTATTCCAAAACTCGTTATTCAACAAATTTGGTCCGCTTTTTGTCACAAAAGTTATGTATAAAAATCTTAATAATTTGGGGAAAAGGTTTCCTGGAAAGCAACTGTCTTGAAACCCGCCCATTTTGTCACCTCTAGACTAGTAACGTGTAATGCCATGGATCAATATCCTACTGTTTTTAAACATAAAAAAAGAAAAAGAAAAAGTAGGATAATATTCTACTCCTTGTTGCCATATTTACATTTCTAACATTTTGATGTTCTGTGTAGCCTGATGTAAAAGTAATAAAGAGGAGGATCGAAGATCTGATTAGCCGAGAGTATCTTGAAAGAGACAAAGATGATGCAAGCACGTTCCACTACTTGGCATGATTCTGTTGGTATAAATTGAATGAAACCGAGAGATGACCAGCCTAACAGCAGGGATCAATTAAATTAAATGTGGGTGATTGATTCGTAACTAATGACACCAGAAGTAACCTTACATTTCTGCAACTTTTTTTTTTTTTTTCCTGTTATTAAAGTTGTAAACATTGTCCATTAGCTTTAATGTTGATACCAGTCATGTTCATTTCTCCAGTTTGAATGTATCTCGTATAGTATAGTAGAAATGTTTGCAATGTAAAGGGATTTGATAACTTGGCAAAACACAGTCGATAATAACTGATTAATGTCTAGTTTAGGCGCAGTCATTTATCTTCGACTTTGTTTCCATGATACCTGTCATTCTGAGGGATGTTTTCTCATGATTTTTCGTTGGTTGCTATCTACTACTCCCGTAATACATTATTATGATAAATATATATAATATAATATAATATAAATTTGATTTTTATATTGGGGTGTACCCAATAAGGGTTTTTGTCGGTTCTATTGCACAAATAATAATAATAATAATAATAATAATAATAATAATAATAATAATAATAATAATAGCAGAGCATGAATTTTCAAACAAAATAATCAATGCTTGACGTGATCGCCCTTTACGGCCCTCAATCAATTCGCTTTATAAATGTGCTCTAGTGTGATTTGGATACTTCCATTCTTATAAAATGGATTATGTACATCGACTTTTTCCCACATAATAAGTGACTGGAAATACATCACATCTACTTAAAAATAATTTTTTATTCAAAATAAGATTTAAGAATATATTCCAAAATTGAACAATTTGCTCGCCTTGTATGATATTAATGATAGCGATACAAGATTTAAAACCTCCATATACCTATTAAAATAAAAGGGATAACCGACTCATTGTAATTGTCATTGTCGTCGTCTTCTTATCCGCCGGTTCCGTGATCAACATAAAAAGGTAAATGACGTAACATTGTGTGTGGAATTGATTATTTATAACTATTCAGAACTTTGGTTCAAATCAAAAGGAATTTTATAACTATTGATAAAAAAAAATAACAAATTACAAGTAGGATGCTTTTATATTGGAAAAACAAAGAAAGAAAGAAAGAAAGAAAAAGTATTGTAATTGTAAATGTGAAAAAGGGTTTGACAAACTCGTCCAAGAAAATAATAAAGAAAGGGTATAGATTAGATTAGTGGTGATGTAAGTCGAACACGTCTTAATGCACGTGTACCAAATCGAAAGGGCATTTTTGTCATACCCCCCTCACTCTCTCTCTTTTTTTTCTTCTCTCTCACACATAAAAACACACATATAGTAACAACAACAACAACAACTCTGTTGGTAACTTAGTTACTAAATGGCGCGTAGGTAAACTAACAACCAACATAACACTCCTCCATTAATCCCTCCCACCACAAAAACCAAACCAACAACATTAACAACACCAACACCAACACACTTCTTTCTTTCTTTCTATACCTATACATACACACCTATACATATACAAATATTATATTATAATACATATATATATTTAGAGAGAGAGAGAGTGTGTGTGTGTTAAATAACAACCCTCTTCTTTCTTTCTCTCACTTTTAAACCCGATCGGGAAATAAAACCCCAATCTCCATTTTCGGGTTTCTTTCTTTCGGTATATACTGTTGATAGCTTCTATATATACATATATATACATACATACATATAATACATACAACCCGTATATAGTTATATATATAAATGGAGATGTCACAGTCCGATCCGGTAACTGAATGGAATTCATCTGGTGGCCAAGCTGGGCTCGAAGGTTTTCTTGCATTTTTCACTTTTCTTAATTTATTATCATCACATTTTTTTTTCATTTCATTTTTATTAAAGTGGGTATTATAATTTGAGGTTGGTTTGTTTGATGGTTGTAAAATGCAGAGCCTATGTGGCAGTTAGGTTTAGGAGGTGGTTCAGAATCATATCCTGAAAGACCGGAGGAGGCTGATTGTATTTACTATTTAAGAACAGGGTTTTGTGGCTATGGTACTCGTTGTCGGTTTAATCATCCCCGTGATCGTAATTCGGTATCAAGATTTTCACTTTTTTGATTAAAATTGTGAAATTGATATTGGGTTTTATTGGATCTGTGTTAAAGTTGGGTACTTTATGTTTCAACAAAGTATGATTTGTTATATTGACATGCATTGGGTGGAATCTACTGTTGGTTACACTGAATCGATTAGTTGAAGTGAAGGTTTTTTATTTTTCTTCTTTGATGCGTTTTTGCCAGATTGTTGGAGCTATGAGGTCGAGCGGAGAGGAGTATCCGGAACGTATTGGGGAACCCGTGTGCCAGGTACTTCATTGAATCACTTGTTAGTTATTGAACTTGAATGTGTTTTGTTGTATGATGCCGATTAGATAGTTTAGATTCTTAGATAACACAATCGAATGCCATGCTATATACTTGTAGTTACATTCCATCCTTTGATGATCCCAAACCCCTAAAATATAATATAAACAAACTTTGTCTTTTTCACTATTTCCATAATGGAAGTTTGCTTAGTTATTTGGTGGTTTCTATATTGGAAATCGTTGTCTTTACAGATTGTGAGACATGAAAAATGTGAATACGTCATATGTTAGGCAGTATCTTAGTTGGAATGTTCATTTGTTGTATAACATTTATTGCGGGAGATGCAATGCCGATATTTCATATGTTTGCTCTCCAAAGATTGAGATAAAAACTTAATGATCAAGAATTTGTCTTTTTGTTACATACAAAATCTTAAATTTGAAGCATTGATTGTGTTTATAATGTGGTGTTCAATAGTTTAAGAACGTAGATTTGAAAAGCATTGTTGCAGTTTCATTTTAATCTTGCGTTCTACATAGAATAACTTTTAGCTTATTATGTTTATAGATGGCGTCCTTTTCTGATAATTTCATCTTTTACATGGGATTAGTAACCTTTTGGAAAAAATTATTTTTGCAAGTGTTATATCTTTTTATTCATGTTTCACCTTATCTTATGAGTTATATGAACTTAAACTTTGTTTCTGCTTTTATGCATCCTTGACTTCCATTGAGTTGAGTCTCTTTCTATATTGTTGTTAGTACTATATGCGAACGGGAATTTGCAAATTTGGTGCTTCCTGCAAGTATCACCATCCAAGACAGGGAGTAGTATCATCAAGCACTGTACCACTAAATGTGTCTGGATACCCTCTCCGTCCCGTGAGTTCTTTTTCCGTTTTATTATTCTTTCTAGAATTAGCAAATTGGGCCGGTTGGATAAAACGCCAGGCTTGGTAAGTCTGCAGGTGAAAACAGGCTGGGGCAACCAGAAGACACTTTTTATTACCCAAATTATGAATTTTCTAAATACTTGATGTGCTAAATATCAAAAACGAATTTGATACACTTCGAATGACTTTAAACCTTCTTTTCAGTGAAATCATTTAACTGAACTCATTTGACCCTTTAAAGATGAAACATAAATCAAATTGACCCGTTTAGCATTGCTACCTCTATTTGTTTCTATATGATTTATCTCCACTTCATTCTTCCAACACAAGTTTTGTCTTCACAGGGTGAAAAAGAGTGTTCATACTATGTGAAAACAGGGCAATGTAAGTTTGGGGTCACATGTAAATTTCATCATCCCCAGCCTACTGGCATCATGCCACCACCACCTCTGCCACAGGCACCTATACCTGAATCTTTGTCTTCCATGCCTTCTGCTATATATCCAAGTATGAAGCCTCCCGTATTGGCCGGAAACTGGCCAGTAGCAAGACCTTCTCTTTTTCCCGGATCATACATTCCGGGGACTTACAGTCCAGTTCTACTTCCTCCGGGAATGGTCCCATTTTCCGGTTGGAATCCTTACCAGGTATATCTATTAAACATTTTTCTCAATTTTTTTGATTTCTAATGGTCAATTTGTTATATCATTGTTCTAATTTCAGGCACCTGTAAGTCCTAATACCCAACATGCTGTTGGAGCAGGCCAGTTTTATGCAATGGCTCCTCCTGTTTCTTCATATACTGGATCTTACCTCTCTTTGCCATCTTCTTCTGGTCCTTCGAATAGCGGTCAAAAAGAACATTCATTTCCAGAAAGGCCTGGTGAACCCGAATGTCAGTATTACTTGAAGACAGGGGATTGTAAATTTGGTTCTTCTTGTAGATACCATCACCCCCGTGAATGGACTGTCCCAAAGTCGAACTTTGTGCTCAGCCCAATGGGACTCCCCCTCCGCCCGGTAACTATCTTTACAGATCCCTATTTCCTTATTATTTTTTTAGTACCGTGATATATTTTTATCCATGTTGATGTGTTATTCTATATTTCAGGGTGCACCTCTCTGTACACATTATAGTCAAAAAGGGGTGTGTAAGTTTGGGCCATCATGCAAATTTGATCACCCAATGGGGACGTTAAGTTACAGTCCATCTGCATCTTCACTAACAGACATGCCTGTTGCACCATATCCAATTGGCTCTTCTATTGCCACTCTAGCCCCATCATCTTCTTCGTCCGAGCTGCGGCCCGAGTTTAATTCTACATCCAACAAGGATATTGGTCTCTCAACCAGTATGCCTAGTGGTTCAGCTGGATCAAAAATGTCCAAAAGCATGCCACTTTCTGAATCAACTGGTGGAATTAGGATCAGTCATAGCGGGGATGCCCATTCCACGTAGCCAGTGGTACCGGTTCCCTACATCACATTTTATAAACCTAACTTGCCATCTTGTTCTTTTTCTGCTTATTTGGTTTTGTGACAAGTCCTTTTATTAGGACTTCATTACATGGCCTCCATTTTTACTTTGCAATAAGCCAAAACGCCTAGGAAAAAACGACGTATAGTACCCTCACCCCTCTTGCTTTCCCCTAAGTTTGGCTTTTGAATAACCAGAAGGAAAAAAGACCCTTATCCGTCAGAGTGTCTTGAGCATGAATCTCTTTTTGAGTCCTATTTATGTAGTATAGGAAGAAAAAGGATGAAAGCATGTATTCCTTCTCCATAATGTGTTGTGCCTAGTGAAAGTATTCACGTTCTTCTCCCCACTTTTTGATTTGGGGCTGCTGTGTAACTGGGGAAACCGATTTAGTTTAGAGAATCATATAGTGGTGCCCACCTTGCAATATACAAGTCTGTCTGGTATGACACAAATGTAAGGATTATTTGAATAATTTTATCAACCATATACACCAAAACATTGAATATTGGTACGTGGGATTTTGTACACCTTTTTGCTGTCTTTATTATTTTTAGTGTTTTATTTCCTTGTGTATGCTTTTGAAACATTTCCTACTGTGAATTTCGCATGCTTCTTGTGATCAATATTATTATAGATTTAAACAAGGGTTGGAAATATCCTTATTAGATATCTGTTCAATGGGGTTTTTGAATGGTGAAAGTCTTGAGGTTTTGGATATACGGATAACAATTACATCATTAGCAATGAAGATCTTTCTATGGCTGACTTGATCAACATGATAAGACAATGTTATGTTCTTTGAACTTTGTGTGACCGAATGAGAGTTTTCGTTCCTTCCTATTAACTAATGTTGAGAAACGTAACTCAAGATATGAACCACTCGTAAAGGAAAAATAAAACGCTTAGACCACATGATGAGTTCCATACGGAACTTGTCAAGGGGTTGTGTCGAAACCACGTTTTAAGGGTATCCCACTGGTCGGTCCCATGGCCATTATCATTTGATGTAAAATGCAGACGGGAACACCGGGCATGAAATTGATAATAACTTGGTTTTCAACTCTACTTGTCGTGGTACATAATTCATACTGTAGTGAAACAGCATATCACTCGCATTGTTAGGCCTAAATGGTCATTAAGGATAACAACATGATACACAAAAGTCAAAGAATCCATAATTCATATCAATCCAAATTAAAAAGCTGGACAAAAATATGATTTGTTTTACTATTGTTCCCGATTATCAGGGATTTTTTTTTCCCTAAGCCAACCTTGAGGGTTACACAGGTATTTCAAAAGGGAATTGATAATAGTACCGCACCTTTTTATATATCTACTACTACTATGCATTATATACTTGTAGCGTCTACTATAACAATTGTACTGTATGATAGATTAATAGAAAAAAATGGTACCAATAGGTTCTATTTCAAAAACATAAATAAAAAAAATAAAATCTATCTTTATCCAAATTAACTTAAACATAAAGTCAATTTGACAACATTATATATTAATATCTCAACTGTTACAATTTGGCACATATGACAGGTCAACAACACTTTAAAGGGTAAATTGGTCACTTTAGATCTTACATCCCATAAATATTACTTCCTCTATTAATAGAAATCGAAATGAACAGTAAAACACAAGTTCAGAAGCATAATGTACAAGTATTACACGAATAGAATATATATTTATTTTACAATTTTTAAAATAAAAAGCTCTTAGATCAATTGGTTTGAGGAGTAGGGGTTTTTCTTACTTCCCCGGATTCGATTCTTAGACCTCCTATTTTTTTTTTCCTTCCAAATCATTTTTTTTGGTTTCTCCATTATTTGATCTGGCATATCTAGAGAGAGACACTCACTATGCTGGTAATGTTATCTGCTTTTCCTTTTGCCATGTTATCTGCATGTTTTGTTTTTGCTTTCTGCATCTTATTATTATTATTCTTGATCTTCATTATGTTGGTAAATGTTTCTTTAGTTCTCGGGCTATGATGATATAATATCACTTTTCCGATCGAAATAGATGTGGATGTTGACGATTG
>JAOEHQ010014743.1:0-15562 GCA_025447715.1 Asclepias incarnata
GACATTCAAGTATTAGTGGACGCGCTAGTAATTGTATGTATCTTTAACTTTTAATGTTATGTTATAGTGAATGTTTAACTATAAATTTGTGCAATGTATGCCACGTGTATGTCGTACTCCTGTTTCTGCTTCAAGGGGTGTGACAGTTGTGCCTGTAATGGTTGTAACTAGACGGGTCAGGGAGCGGCGGTCAGGGAACGGCGGTGTGGTGGTGCTGTAATGGTTGTCGATGTAAAAGGGTAATTTAGTAGTTAAAGGGTGTAAATTAATTTCATAGTATTATAGTATGGTTGGGAAGTAAATCTTTATTTGCAAACCATAATTAAGGTAAAAACCAAAGGAAGAATTCTCAATCATACATTTTTTTTTTCCTCTCATCCATAAATTATTAGTTTCATCTAATTCATTCAAACTCATTTATCTCAAAAATCGTACATCGATAAATTATAAAAATTATATGGGTGTTTTTAAAATTTCGTCCTCTTTAAATAGAGAGGTCATCCAATATACTTTTGATGACTTTTTAATTTTTGGGCGGAGCCCGTCCTTAGCTAGCATCCTTAGCTAGATTCCTTTCTAAAGCAGCCGATCGATCTCTGCCGTTCTTTAAAACCCTGAAAGGGTACGGAAGCAAGGCTTTTCTTGGACAGAAGAGGCGGAGAAAGCATTCCAGGAAATGAAGAAGTATTTGGCTAATCTCCCAACATTAACAGCCCCAATCCAGGATGAAAGACTTACCTTGTATTTGGGTGCCTCTAAGGAATGTGTCAGTGCCATGCTACTGGCAGACAGAGGAAGTTCTCGGATGCCTATCTATTTTGTCAGTAGAGCATTTAAAGGGCCATAAATCAATTATCCTTCTCTGGAGAAATTAGCACTTGCTTTGGTCCACTCATCCAGGCGCCTTAGAAGATATTTCCAGGGACACCCTATTCAAGTTTTGACAGATAAGCCCATCAAGCAAGTTTTGGCAAAGCTAGAGGTATCAGACAGATTAGCCAAGTGGACGATTGAACTTGGGGAGCATGAAATAACTTTCCAAGCAAGGAACTCCATGAAAGGCCAGAGATTGGCATATTTTTTAGCAGAAATTGATGGTGAAAATGAAAGGGAGGAAGGTATGTCAAAAGAAAGCCCTGCCTGGACGTTCTTTACAGATGGAGCATCTAGCGCGGGAGGATCAGGAGGAGGGCTCATCCTCATTGACCCAAATGAAAAAGAATACACCTACGCCTTGCACTTTAACTTTTCAGCCTCAAATAATGAGGCGGAATATGAAGCCCTCCTCGCCGGACTAAGAATCGCTAGGAAGATAGGGGTCGAAAACATTCACGCCATGGTACATTCCCAGTTGGTGGCGAACCAGATTAGGGGGACATTTGAAGCAAGCCAAAAGACAATGCAGCTCTACTTGGAAGAGGCCAAAAAGATCATCTCAGAATTCAAAGCCTTCAGCATTGAACAGATCCCAAGGTGCCAAACACAAGAAAGCTGATTCCTTAAGCAAGCTCGCGTCTTTAACCTTCGTCCACCTTACAAAGGAAGTATTGGTAGAGGTACTCAATGCAAAGTCAATAGTGCCAACAAAAGAGGTGGCTCAGGTGGAAGAAGGGGAATGTTGGATGACCCTTATTCACAATTTTATCAAGAATGGAACCCTCCCTGAAGATAAGCAGGTGGCAAGGAGAGTAAGGATGAAGGCATCGATGTATCTAATCATAGAAGACTGCTTATTCAAGAAATCCTTCCTTGTCCCACATCTTCGTTGTGTGGGACCAACACAGGCAAAGAAGCTTATCCAGGAGGTCCAAGGCGGGACATGCGGAATACATGCAGGGCCAAGATCTGTCACAACCATAGTCACATAAATCACGGTACGCTTCGGTATGGGTACGCGGTTCGGGTACGCAATTCGCTAGATGCGACGAATTCGGTACCGAGGGGGTAGGTTCATTTCGGTACGAAAGCGGTACAGTGTACCATAGATTCCGGTTAGGTGTACCAAAAGTTAAAACATATGTCCAAAAATTATGAAGGAATTTATTTTAAAAGAATAAATATTAACAATATCCTAACAAAATAAGCTTGTAACCACAATAAAACTAAAAATTTTATATAAATTTATTATTTATTTAAAATCTACAACAATAATTATTAATATTACATTAATTTTGTTTTTACATTTTTAATAAAAACAAGTTAATTATTTTTATAATAAAATAAGAATGAAGGTGGACTAGTTGGACTATTGGGCCAATAAATCAGCCCATGAAAATAAAAACCCAAAACCCTTGAGCATTTAATCCACCCTAGATATAAACTCCCGTAGTCTCGTCTTCTAGGGTTTCTTATTTTATCACCACTAAAACTTGATATACAAATCCCAGTGTCTGTAACTCATTATCATCATCATCATCATCATCATCCCAGATTGGAAAAGGTATTCCTCTCTTCTCTCTCCTCTCTTCTCGATTCGGTTCGTTGTACCACCTCAAATCGGTTCGCCGTACCGCCGGCGATCGGATCGCTAGCGAATTCCGATTGGGTACGAAACGTACCAATACGAAAAACGCGGCTACTTGAGCGAATTATGTGACTATGGGTCAGACCCAGATCGAACCATGTCAAATCTCTCGTGTCCTTTATTCATTTTAGTCCTTGTTAATTTTTATATGTGTGTGTTCGACTGAACCTTTAATCCTAACAATACATGTTACATGTGATTTGTGTTATTTTTGTTAATGTAGAAACAGGGTTTTCTTATTTCAATGTTTGACTTTTAGGTTCTTTTATGTAGTATATAATATTATAATTTTATGATATCTTTTATAGAGAAAGGTTATTAGTTTTAAAGTTGGTTGTTATCATATCTTCCCTTTTAAGTATATACCGAACGGTGAATTTCTTGTTTCATTGTTCTGAATGCAGGTGAAACTTTGACATGTTTACTTGCATAATTCATAAATTTTGGTTTAACTCGTTGTACTGATTCATTAAATGACGCTCAGATGTATTATATGATATTGCATTAAATTAAGTTTGAAATTTGATTAGGTATGATGGAGCAAAAGCAGATCTGTTGTGGTTCACTATTTGATCAACTGCCTCCCCTATCTGCAAGCTGTCCTTGGTTGGTTGTTCAGAACCCGGAAGACACGAGAGACCATACTTTCTACTCCATACCCATCCAATTGGGCCATTATCCATGTCGAAGTCCCGAGCTGCTCGAAAAACGTATTCAAGGTTATTACCATGGGTGGGTGATTCTTTCCCACAAAGCGATGTGGTCTCTATGGAACCCAATGACTGGTAAGATCATAAATCATATCCCACCCTTGATTTTGAAAGATGGAGATTCTGAATCTAGGGGACAATGTTGTTTGTCTTCCCCTCCCGATGATCCCAGTTCAATTCTTTTGTTAACGAGATCCGCAAAACCTACCTTTGTTTTTTGTCGGTTAGACTCTAACATAAAGTGGTTGAGATGGACTGAAATATCATATGTTAGAGCGCTAAAGCGAATAACCGGTTATCATGGTTTGTTAAGATGCCCAACTATATATAATGGTAAAGTATATGCCTTGTATGCCACAAATGGTGGTTATTTTGTCATACAGGTTGACATTGTGATTGAGGATGGAGAAGTTGTGATAAAGCCCTTGCTATTTAAGAAATGCCCTTCTCCTTCCTTTACTCCGTGGGCCCATGATACGACTTTCCTGAAAGGATCTTGTACGGATTTGTTCTACATCAGAGTAGGTTTTCAGGAGCGGACGAGAAAAACAGTTCGTAATGTGTATTTGTTTAAATGGCTTATGTCTAGTATGAGGTGGGAAGAAACGGATGACTTCAAAGACGCTATATTTTTCGCGGATCTTGGTCGTGATTACTCGGTATTTTACAGCCAACCAATTGCCTCGGAGTTAGGGGGTTACATACACCTTCGTGACGAAATGGGAAAAATGATATACTCGTACCACTTCAAAGATAAAACAATTTCCATATCTTCTATGCCTTCTGCAGTGCTGCCAACAAGCCAGGTGTCTTTGTGGGAATACAGGTTTCCTTCTATGTTTTCTATGTTTTCTGCTTTTTATATACAGTACTAGATTAAACCCGTGCATTGCACGGTTTGAAAAATAAAACAAAAGTGGGTTGAAAGATCAAAATAACTCAGAATATATTTAAATTCCATGAATAGGACCATTCAAAATTTTAATAATCCTGACTATAGTTGGTGGAACAACCAGTATGTTAAATGGGTGAACCGGCCCCCACAAAACAATAAAAAGTAAAAGAGTTCGGCACATCTTCACTGATGGCTTTCACTAGGCCACTATAAGTCTATAACCCTTCACTGGTGTCCACCATCCCTTCCCTTTCGGCTTTCACTGATATGCTTTAAGAGAAGGAATTTCAATACAATATGTCGTTTTATAAAAGTTAAGTTACATGCTTAATCATGATGATGGAATTAAGCATAATAAAAAAAAATACCTCTGGCTATTATTTATGATTAGCCAATGTCATGTTCAAAAATTAGCCAATGTCAACCATACATATTTCTATATTTTTATATTTTATATTTGTAATAATTGTGAAATACCCTCAATTTTATTAATAAATGCAATTAGTTTTATATAACGTAAAAATTAGTACATTACCTAACCAACTAATAGTTATACCAAATTAAATTAATACAATACTTTTTTTTTTGACAGTTGACTTTTGAATAGAAACAAACCCCGTCAAATGGTGAGGTCCTAACTCGACAACGGATAGTCGATTGTTTAAACCATTAAATTAATACAATACTTAAAATCCCTTGCCGTAGAAAACGATTACTCATGTGACACGACATGATCACGTATCCCGCTCTATCACACGACAATATGTTAGTAAAATTATATTAGCAAGTACCTATTAAATTAAAATAAGAAATGAAACTGATGTGAATTTTCAGCGGTTTTAGACTTAACAACTGGTTTAACTCACAACCCAAGCACAACGGAAATAAAAACCAAGTATTTTTGTGAAGATTTTCTAGATTTTTATGACAAGAGACACCCAAGCTGACTATAAGAACAATAAAACAATAACCAAACAGCAATAATCAAACTGAAACAAGAACAGAATGATAAAAGTAACACTGGATAGAAAGATCTATTACTTGACTCGTAAAGGACTTAACCACCAGAATCAAATAATCAAATAACATAACAGAAACTCTCCAAGACCACCACTATATTTGATAAAGGACGAACCTCCACAAATATTGATAAAGGTAATGAAAATTTGAGATCTCACCACAATAATCTATAAAGGCTAAGCCACCGAGATTATTGATAAAGGGATCACTTCAAACCACCAAGATCAAAGACCTCTAAAGGTAAAGAAGATTTTTAAGTGAATAGAATCAGCTTCTATCAATTTTCATTCATCAACATAACTTCTATCAATTTTCATTCATCAACATAACTGAGTTCTTACAAATGATGGTAACCCCTATTTATAGAGGGATAAATGGAATAAACGAATATTCTATCCTAGACAACCAGGACAATACCGTTACAAAACAAGCAATAAGCAAAGAGAACAAAAACTGCAGCCATAGAGTAGTGGTTGTCCTTTTCTATGGTCCCTACTTGCCCACATTCCTTCTATGCTCAGGTGTCACCAAATAAGACAAGAACCTGGTACTGAATTCTTATCCTTATTGAATAATCATTTAGAATAGCCACACACACGTGCTAATCACATGACTTGACCTGGTTATTGAAAGCATCAACATAGATAAGTGTTTGAAAATCCCAAGCTGAGTCTAAGCTGACCCTGCTCCAAGCTAGCTGACTCAGATTGGTTGAACTAGCAAGCTAATCTTCAAACTTCCCCCACATTTTAATCTTCCCATTTAAGTAAGGTGAATCCTAGGGGGCAGATAGGATCACCAATCAGTTTTTCAAAGTGTGCCATCGAGGGAAACATCATCATGGCCTGAGCTGAGTCTAAGCTGACTCGATCCGAGTTAAGTTCAGGACAGCTCAGGGTCAAATTCGTATCAGAAACTAATTTTCTAAATGCACTAATTTTCTAAATGCACGTGAGAATTAATAAAACTTGCAATCTTTAACTTTGAATTTTTTGAACTTGACATTACATGCTGATTATCACTACCAAATATAGTTACTATTAGTTAAATGTGAATTTGATTTTAAATTAAGTTGTCAAGTGTGTCATCTAAGCATGATGATTGGGTTTTAAAACGATGAGTTTGCATTACATTACATATGGCGTAAAACTGGAAAAATGTATAGGAAAAATTTGACTAATAAGCAAAAATCTTATTTGGCTAACAAAGAATGATGCCAACTAAGAGAAGGATTATCCTCTCTTAGTTATATAGGTAGATAATAACTTAATTTTTTTTACTGGTATTCATTTTATTTGTCTTTTCATTCCTGGCGTTGGAATTTGGAAACCATATTATGTGCAGGTTAAAAGGTGATCATGGAGAAGCAATGTGCACACTTCATTCTAAACAAGAAGACAATGAGTATAAGATAGTCGGAAGATCAATTATGGATGGCGAGGTTGGATTGACTGAATCAACTCTGTTTGATATCCCACTTCATCTTTTAGAGAATATAATGGAGCGTCATATTGGTGTTGAATACATGTACTTTCGTGCTACATGCAAACGTTGTCATTTAGCAGCACCTTCCATACAATGGAGCAACAAAGCAGCACTAAGGAGATTGCACAATTATTCAGTAGCTTCACCATGGCTGATGGAGGTTGATGAGTATCGGGGCATATATACATTTACAGATCCGATGTTTGGTGACAAGTACTCTATGAAAAGATCAGAGGTATCACCCGGTCATGGCCGGATATTTTGTTCCAGGTTTGGCTGGGTGTTATATAGTATGGTCCCCGGTTACTTGATCTTCTTCAATCCCTTTACCAAGGACACCCACGAGCTTCCATTTTTTACGAGGACTGTTTTAGATGCCGTATGTTTCTCGGCACCGCCCACCTCCCCAGATTGCATGATTTTTGGATTTACAAATATGGGTTCTCCGAATGTTTTCATACGCTACAAAAAGTTCTGCCGTATGGCATGTTTGAATTTTGGTGATAACAGACCAGATTCTTTATCTTTTCCTACATTTGTTGGCCCAGATCTTTATGCCTTGTCTAATGATGGACAACTTTTTGTTTTCAAAAATTTTCCAAAAGTTTATTGGAAGAAAGTTGCAGCCAAAATAAGGTGTGACGGACAATACTTTCTAGTGAAGTGTGAACAAAATCTGTTGCTAGTCACAGTGGGCAAGTCCGGGGAATCTGTTGAGGTTTTCAAGCTGAATGTTATAGAAAAAGAATGGGAAAAAATAGATAGTTTAGAGCGGCACATGATTTACATTTGCAGTGCAACATGTCTCTGCCTCGAAGCTAAAACTCCGGGAATGGAGAACAAAATCTATTTCCCACGATTTCATTCCAAGAACAACGGGAGAATAGTGTTTTATTCACTTGAGACAGGCAGGTATCACATATTTAAGGACAAAAACATAGAAGAAACTTTCGGGACTGGAATTGAATATGTCCGCCCTCACATCTGGATTGAACCAAGCTGGTCCTAGCTAGCTGCTAGATAGTTTCACTAGTATTTATGAACAGGTCAGATACTATTATGGTGCATGGTTGCATTTGTTGTAATTTTCCGTTATTTGTGATACCAAATAAATTATGCTTATGCTTTGTATTAGACCGTCCTATTCCAAGACCTTCACTTGTATAATTTGACCAAATAAATTATGCTTACGCTTTGTTTTGATATTTATTGGGAAATAAGATTATTCTTATTCTTTTTTGAATAAAGGGTACTATTAGATTTGGTGTATTTACCAATATACTAAAACAAGATTAAAACTTTTTTTAATCGACACTTTACGTTTTATTTAAACGACACGTGTTACATTTAGTTTATATTAATAATTCTATTATTTTTTTAGATACTTATTGTATTTTATATCTAAGATAAATCCTATATTTTAATAATATTCCTAATATACTTAGATATTTTATATTAAAAATCATAATATTTTTTTATTAATGGTTACCGACTTACCGTATCAAATTCTAAAACCAATACTATATTCCATAATTATTATAATTACCATAAAATAGTATTTAATTTAATTAATGCTTCATTAATATTGATTAATAAAAATATCAATTATATCATGAATTGTTTCGAGCGGTTTTATTAAGCCCATATATAGATAAGAAATATATCATAATTTTATATTCATGAATTTTATATTTATCCAGTTTTAATACTATATCTCTAACATATAAATATTTTTTGAATTTTAATTCATATTCGTCTATTGGATTATTGTATTAAAACCTGGATGACTTTTTTATAAACATATACTAGATTTTAGACCCCGTATCTAATATACGGGGTTTACGACATTATCAATATTAGATATTCATACATGTAACTCATTTAAGAAAAGTGGTGTTACTAAATCCATATCATTGCAACAATTAAAGATAATCCAGATTTGGCACCAACACGAATGCCAACATAAACATTACATAAGTCTAGCATTAATAGACAATAACATAATGGTGCTAAACAATAATGTTCTAAGCAGGGGAACTAATCGTTTTCTTTATTACATCTACCCGTCTCACCAAGCTATGTCTTTCACTAGCTCAAACCTACTTAACCTGAGGGTACAACGTTTTCAAAAGAACAAGTGTTAGCTTTAAAAGCTAAGTAAGATAACATATATTTGAAAACATTTACCAATTCATTATATATTAACAAAAGCATTTCATAGTTGTTAATATCACATAATCGTCAAAACACTTTACAAACATCACACACATAACATATTCATATCACATTAGGATTCATCGAATTCTTAAGTGTGCCTATCCTTTCGTACTTTACTTTCTTTTCTTTACTTTTCTTTCTTTACTTTCTTTTCTTTTGCCTAGACGTAGGCTAAGTGACATAAGCCACATATATCATAGAGATGTGAGATTGTGTGAAGGCGGTCATAAGACCTTACATGGGGACCTCACACCCGACTTGATGGGTAAACCTCTCGGGGGTCCATCGACGTCTTTAAGGAAAGGCTATGCCAATCCAACTGAGTATACCGTTTACCTTTGCGCGTGTAGTGGTTAGTGTCACACCCCGCAAAAACGAAATCCGGGATTAGACAGTAATTGCGTACTTAACATTCCATAATCATAATTACGTACAATGTTTGCCCGTACAAGTTAATCACAAGTACATCGGTTGTAAATAGGCATGAGCATATTACTCGAAACCCGTTGACCCGCTCGAAACCCGCCCGTACCCGACCCTACCCGCCCGTGCACATAACGGGCCGGATCACGGGTCATAGATATTGGTCATACCGGGTCACGGGTCGGGCCGGATTTCGACAAAAACCGAGAAAACGTGAAGAAAACCCGAGACCCGCCCGAAACCGACCCGAACCGAGGAGTAACGGGCCGGGTCACGGGTTACGTTTTCATGTCGCGTCGGGTCACGGGTCGGGTCGGGTTTCGACCCGTGCACATGCCTATTTGTAAATCAGGATCGCAAAAACGGATACAAACCATCCATATTTGGGACTCGGATTCAATGAATACATAAGCAAGATTACAATGTTTAACATAAGTTCGAGCTAATACAAAAACTCTAAAGTAATCTTGAAGAACTTGTACTTCAAAAATGCGCGACTTGAAGTAACGGGACTTAGATGATAGAACTTACTGTTGATTCCCTGAAAAGCATAAAGATTGAGAGGGTCAACTATCGAAATAGTTGGTGAGTTCACAGTTTGATTGACCTTTGGAAAAGTATTCAATGAAATCGTATAAACCTCTTTGATATAATCTCATCAATCGTAATAGTTAACACATTTCCATCACACGAAAATACATAGTTTGTTTGATAGTCATTTACTAGTAAGTATAATCAAGCATGTATAATTGAGTTGTGTACTATCGTAAGGTCGCTAAGTTTGCCATAAGAGAGACTACCGGCTATTACGCAAAGTATCTTAACTTAGGTTACCCCTACGGGCTGTGAGCCACCTGCAAGTGCTTGTTTGTGCCACTAAAGGCCTCGTTTGCATACAATGCTTGCTGAGATATCCCCAACATGTGATATCCCCATTTGTTGAGCATTGTACGTGACATTCACCCAAAGGTAATGTCTGTTTGTTTGTTCGTTTGAATACCACATTGAGCCAACCAAATCTCAAGTACACATTATACACGTAGTAAACATCAAGTTTGAAAGCATTGTAAACACATAAATGGCTATGGAATACTTTTAGATAAAACTAGGTCAATCAATGATTCGTAATAGACATAACTTGCAATTCGATATAAACACGTTTGATACGATAAACCATAGATAGTAAGCATTTGAGTATAAACATACTTGAAACATTTGTTATTATTTTCATCCCCAAAACATAGAGAAAAAGGGGCACTGGAACTCACCTTAGCGATTAGTGAACGTTTGCTAGCTTAATCGATCGTTAGATGCTCGTTAGGCCTCGTTAGCCACACCTAATGTAATCGAGAATGATTGTATGAGCTTATAATTCTCATTAGATACCCTTTGTATAACTACTAAGCTATCAAGTCTTAATGCCCAAAGATCGTTAGCTCTGTTAGTTTTTGGACTAAAAGTGTAATGAAAAACTGACGACAGTTAGTTTTCTGACGAACAGCCCTTCATGGGTGTGATGTAGTTCACGGGCGTGAAGCCCTCTTCACATGACGTGAAGGTGCACACGGCCGTTACAGGGGCCAAAGCTTCACGGGCGTGATGGAGTTAACGGGTGTTAAACGTTTAGCATAGGAGCTTCACGGCCGTGATGAGGTTAACGGCCGTGAACCTGGGCAGAAATCCAAACGTGACTTTTCCATGCATTTTTGACCCATCTAACACTTTAAGTGACATTTGACTTTAAGGATGACCATGTAAACTAGTTTATACACATGACTTTTAACTAACACTTCTTGCAAGTCCATAATCCATTCCAAAACATAATGAAATCCACCAAAACTTGAACATGAGACATTGATTTTTGGCCATTAAATACAAGATTATGACTTGATCTAAAAACCCATGGATACAATAACAAGATCCAAGCTTTTTGGAAGAAAGAAATAATTGTGTTTACTTGGAAATCCCCACAACTTGACAACAACTAACTTTGAAACACATTTCCATGGTTAAAACGCAAGATCTTTATGTAAACTTAAAACTCATGAATCTTTTAACAAAATATGAGTATAAAAAGGAGGTGATTCACTTACAATAAGAAGATGAAAACCCTTGTTCTTGAAAGGTGGATGAGCTAGAACCCTTAGTTTGTCTTGAATGATGATTGTTACAATAATTATACAAATTTCTTTGACTTTTTCTTGATGGAACCGGTTAGGGAGACAGGGAAATGAGATTGTGTGTGTGTGTTTTGGTGTAGGAAAATGATCAAAGAAAATGATGGGGGAAGGTGATGGGTGTTTGAAGTGTAAACTTGGATAAAATGATGCATGGGTATGGCCTTAAGACTTTTGTGTCTCCCCCATTTTCTTGACTAACAAAACCGGCCACAGACCCACACATATGATTTTCTTTACTTGTTTTTAGTTAAATGAAATACATGTGCATAAATATTTTACCTAGACATGTAGGTAGTATGAAGATAAAGTGCTTGACACTAAAATGAAATAACTCCTTAAAACTACATAACCTTTTTGACTTTCGTAAAACTCGGGCATTAAACTAGATAGCTATTAGTTACTTGATTAGATACGTCTAACTGTAATTAGGCTAAACCTCTCGTTCTAGATAAATTCGGGTAACGATCGCTTAAACGAATGAGATTAATGAAATAAATCGAGATTAGGAACTAACCGCGTGATAATAAATTACGAGTTATTATAGTTAGTTACTCCACCCGGATACACTCATACATAACTATGCCACGGGAGGTATCATGATTCACATACCACGTGACCACGTACACATTAGCCCCAAAGAACTAGCATGGGTTAAGCTTAACACTAACATCGTACTTTGCTCGAGACTTTCTTATCTTTATTAGCTTAGGCTAACTTTCACCTAAACTAATCACATATAACTTTTCTTTACTTTAGGGCCCTTAATCGTGCACATGTCATGGCAGTCCTACATAAGTCTAGTGACTAAGTGATCAAGCCATGCAATAAACATGTATCACACAATCCATATAGTGCACGTCCTTAGAAACACATAACCATAGCATCATATATCATTACAATGTCATATCATAATACCATTAGATCATCACATCATTATATCATCATATTATAGTATCATCATGTCATCAGAACATCGTATCATCATATCGTCAATACACTATAGCATGATATCTTGATATAATCGTAAGCTTATCATATTGACATTGTTTCTTCTTATCATTATATCATATTTGCTTCATCTTAACACATACTTTATTACATCATTTTATCATTACATGACATTTACATAACATCATTTCATCATTGCATGCATAACTTTACCATTCATTATCAATGGTAATCATAGTCAATCCCATAGTAACCTCTCATACATTCCCAAATACATATAAGCATACAAACATTCATTTGGGGAAGTTAACTTATGAAAACTATGTTTTGTTGTCCCTCGTGTGATAAAAGATGTTATCTTACCTCAATGGAGTGCACAACAATCAACAAATAGGTTTACCGTGCTTGACAAGTACTCCCAACAACCTATGATACAAGAAATATCGAAACATAAGCTAATCGGACACTTAAACGCACTCCGGGACCATTCTGACACTTGGTCTCGTCGAGATTGCTGAACCGACCCTCTAATTCTCCCTGATTTGCGTCCTTTGCTTGCGAACGACTTTTGACATATAAAACGACCAAATGAGACAAAAGTTAGTTCTAGACATTTGTAGAGCATTAAAATACCTTTTCAAAAATATATGGTTTGACTCTTGAATCGTTTTAATGAATGCGTTATGACGTTTGCAAAACAGACCTGCTGCATACACTCAGATTCAGACCACTTCTAGAAATCAATGTTTTTGACACGTTTCAAGCCAAAATTAAGGAAAACATTGTTCTAGTCGGACTTAGTAGACACATAGACCTTTTCAAAAATATAAGACTCGTCCTCTTACTCTTTCGTATGACTGATCTACGATGCTTGCAATACGACTGAAATTTCAGATCTCCGAAACCCTAGATTTTCAACATCAATTTGGCCTCAAAACGATTTCAATAAAATCACAGGTTTACAAAACATCAAATACACCTATAAAATATCAGTTTCATGCCCTCAAATAAACCATCAATGATTCATAACATTTGTAACACAATCGGTTCATTAATTGACCCGAAAACATCGATTTTCGATTAGCAAATCAAATAATCAAACCCTAGGCTTTAATCCAGAGATTAAAATCATTGAAAGACCTGAAAATACAATTAATATAAAGGAGTATAATACCTCACACCTGCACTTAGACAAGGAGAACGATTTATGGCTTTAACGGACAACAAATCTCTACCAGGAAGCTCTAGATCGCAAAGAGGGATTAGAGAGAGTTCATGGCTGCAAATTTCGTGATTATGAGGGAAAATGAGGTGGTTAAGACCTGACTTAACCTAATTCTCCAGCCCACACTTTTCCTATTTGTCACCTTTAGTCCCTTAACTTCAAAACTTCTTATTTAAGGCTTAAACTTCTATCGGGAATACATAATGACACTTTAAGCATGTACCACACATTTAACTTTACTTGAATACTTTCGTTGTATCCCTCTTCAACATATTTATCATAAAACTATTAAACGAATCAGCATTCGATCACATATTGCATTCAAAACACATATTCTTGACGGGATTTAACGTTGACTAACAAAATAGTCAATAGTGGACATAAAAGTTTGGGATGTTACAGCCGGTATTACCGGTAAGGTATTTTATTTTATTTTATAAAAAATATGTTACTAAACTTGTTACAATCTAACAAAAATAGTCAAAAATAATACCAAATAGCTATTTCATAACAAAATATAACTTTTAAAATTCACAAACAACAAAAAATAACATTAATGTATCATAAAAATAATTTTTAAAAAATTTCAAAAAAAAAATAATTTCAAAAAACAAAATACCGGTAATACTGAACCGGTATTACCGGAAATACTGGGTCATACCGCAAAATTCCGACAGTATGCAACAGTGAAAATTCCGGGAAAATAACGGGGTTAGTTGTACCGGCCGACCAACCGGTACCGGTAATACCGGGTAGTACCGGTCGATACGTACCGGTATTTAAAACATTGGCCCCAAATAACAAAGATGAACATAAAATAGTATAATTGTGATTTTTGAGTTACATACATGATACATTAGTTGCTAAAGTATATTGATTTAGCATTGATGGGTTTTCTTTTCTAATGATAATTTTTATTTATGATAATAATAATAATAATATTAATATCAATATTAATAATAATAATATATAGTAAGAAATCTTTCCAAGCTAAAACTTTTAACAATTTTGTATACCTATAGATTTTGATAATATTTCACAATTCAAAACAAAGCACATAGTTTTGTAAAGTTATACTTATAAGAGCACCCTCATTGGGGGGCGTATTCAGACGTATTGGAAACTCAATACGGTCCACACCATTGGGTGTCGCCGTATTGGGCCGTATTCGAAGTGTGGTGGAGCGGACCGTTGTAGGTAATATGGTGTGTTTTGCATGTTTTTTTTTAATTGGTCATAATAAATGTAAATTTGAAAGTATATTCGACCGTTTGGTTTGAACGGCTAGTTTTAGGATTTTAATTTTTTATTTTTAACACTATAAATCACCTTTCCAAAACATACAATATCCACCATTTCTCTTCTCATCAATCATCACTTTCTTTACCATAAAATTATCATACCAACATTTTTCTTAATCACCATGGCTTTTCCATTTTCGTCGAGCATCAATACGGTTGCGGGTCCATTATTTAGCGATGACTCAAGTGACGAAGTGTTGATGGGTATTATGAAAGATGTCGTCGAGCTATGTAACGATGCCGAATCTTCCCAAAGACAAATCACCGCTCGTCAACGGGTATATTGTGATCGGTATGGCTCTTCTGACCGCCTCATGGCACATAGTTTACGTCATGATCTTGTCGAGCATATTTGGCGTCTTCCGTAAGCATGAAAGTGAGGAATTGTAATTTTTTTATCAAGTATTTTTAGGATTTGTATTTTTTTTTCTAGGAATTTAATGTTTTTTTTATAAATAAAATGGTATTTTTAGGATTTAATATAGAGTAAATTACAAAAATGGTACCTGTGGTTTGTAAAAAAATGCACTGGTGATACCCCCAAAAATTTAATTACCCGGATCATACCCATACATTGCATTTTTGCACGCTGGTCATACTTTTTTGAACGGAGGCTAACGAACCGTTAACTTTG
>JAOEHQ010014754.1:0-12261 GCA_025447715.1 Asclepias incarnata
TAGTTTCTGGCCAATGTATCAAGGATCAGAGAGCGGTTTTGCTGCAATTGCGAGACACCCTTGCTTTCAATTCCTTGCGTTTGACGAAGTTGGTGTCTTGGGATTCAAATACTGATTGTTGTATATGGAATAGTGTAGCCTGTAACCTTCAAGGTCAAGTCATTGGTCTCGACTTGAGCGAGGAAACGATATCTGGTGGCATCAATGATTCAAGTATTCTCTTCAAAATTGAGAAGCTTAAGAGGTTGAACTTGGCATACAATAATTTTAACTTCAAACCGATCCCCACCATGTTAAGCAATTTTTCGAGTTTGGTTTATTTAAATTTATCAAATTCATTGTTTACTGGACAAATTGCAGGAGAAATTTCGGAAATGACAAGTTTGGAGGTTCTTGATCTTTCTTCAAGTTTCTCATATGGAGATTCTTCACTTAAATTGGAGAGACCGAATTTGGCAGTTCTTGTACATAACCTCCAACGTCTAACGTATCTTTATCTGGACGGGGTAAACATATCAGCACATAAATCAGATTGGTGCCAGGTCTTGTCATCCTATTTGCCTAATTTGAAAGTAGTGAGCTTGTCCGGGAATAATCTTGTCATCGATGAATCCCTTCGCAAGCTACAATCTCTTTCCATTCTTAATTTGTCCGGGAATAATCTGAGTACTCATGTTCCGGATTTCTTTGCAAATTTCACGAAATTGAAAGTTCTCAATCTTCACAATTGTAACTTGAAGGGAAATTTTCCAAAAAATGTCCTTCAATTACCCAGTCTAGAGATTTTGGACTTGTCAATAAATAACCTTAATGGTTCTCTGCCTAGTTTTCCTAAGAACGGCTTACTCCAAACTTTAGTGCTCAGTCTCACACACTTTTCCGGGGTAATCCCAGAATCAGTTGGCGACCTGAACATGCTATCTAGGCTAGAGTTGGACCGTTGTCGTTTCAATGGGCATATTCCACAATCCATAGGAAACCTTACACAACTGTCAAAGCTAGACTTATCATCCAACAACTTTACTGGATCAATTCCTTCATTCAAGTTATGCATTAATCTCAACCATATAGACCTCTCACTAAATAGTTTGTCTGGCTCAATTCCTTCTGATCATTTCCAAGGACTTCATAATCTTACTTTCGTTGATTTGAGATTCAATGCGTTTAATGGGGTTTTACCATTCTCATTGTTCTCTCTGCCACAAGTGCAATGGATAGACCTTTCGAATAATAATTTTGACGGTCCACTCGTTAGTTTGTCTGATGTATCCACATCCTTGTTGGAGAGACTCAACTTAAGCCAGAATAGATTGGAAGGGGAAATCCCTAGCGCTTTATTTTCATATCAAACGCTCAAGGTCCTTTTATTGTCAACAAACAACCTAAGGGGTCACATACTAATGGAAGCAATTAAGGGTTTGCGTAACATTGAAACACTTGATTTGTCATACAACAATTTGTCTATTGAAACAAGACTTGGGGAATCTAACATTTCCCCTTTTCCCCAGTTTTCGTCTTTGAAGTTGGCTTCATGCAATCTGCAAAATTTTCCTAACCTACGAAACCAAACAAGATTGTCCATACTTGATCTTTCAAACAACAAAATTGGTGGAGAAATACCAAGTTGGATATGGGGTTCTAGTAATGGAATGCTTTCATATTTGAACCTCTCACGAAATCAGCTAATTGGTTTCGAGAAACCATATGTGTTTCCTAGAAATCTTAGGTCCTTGACTTGCATTCGAATCAGATGAGTGGGGTAATTCCAGTACCACCTTCATTTGTCATATATATTGATTACTCTAACAATTTTTTCAACTCTTCAATCCCCAAGAGTATTGGAAGTAACCTATCTGTGGCCATGTTCTTATCTGTTTCTAATAATTCACTCGTCGGGCAGCTCCCTCAAATCATATGCAATGCTACAAACCTAAAGGTACTAGATTTATCACATAATGGTTTAGGCAGAACAATACCACGATGTTTGTTTGAACTTGGATGGAGTTTTGAGATACTAAATTTGGGAAGCAATAATTTCAATGGTCTTATTGTGGGAACATTTACGAGCAACTACAGCCTGAAAACTCTAGATCTCAATGGTAACTTAATCGAAGGCAAGATTCCATCATCTCTTGAGAACTGCAAAATGTTGGAGGTGTTAAATCTAGGAAACAACAAGATAAATGACACTTACCCATGTTTTTTGAGAAACAACATCAAATTAAGTGTTCTAGTATTACGATCCAACAATTTACATGGCATTGCACAATGCAATCCAGTCTCATCAAGCATTTGGGAACACCTTCAAATTTTCGACATAGCATCTAATAATTTAATTGGAGATGTGCCAGCAGAATGGTTTTCGAATTGGCATGCTATGATAACCAATGAAGATGGAGCAGAATCAGTTAAGAAAACCCCTTGGTTTTCATATTTTACCATATACCATTAATGTTTACTATGATGTTACCGTGATGGTGAATATCAAAGGGCTAGAATTGACGCTTGTCAAAATTATGACAATCTTCAAGTCCATTGATATCTCAAATAACCACTTTAGCGGGGATATACCAAGCACTATTGGGCGACTCAAATCATTATATCTTCTCAACATGTCACACAACGAGTTCACAGGCTCAATCCCTCCTTCGCTTGGAGATTTATCTCATATTGAATCGCTTGATCTATCAAAGAACAAACTTAGTGGCGAAATCCCTTCTGTACTCACAAAACTCAGATTTCTCTCTGTCTTCAACTTATCGTATAATCAGCTAGAAGGGAGAATTCCAACAGGCTCTCAATTCCAAACCTTCACCAATGATTCCTATAAAGGAAACATGAGTTTATGCGGGTATCCACTTACGAAGAACTGTAATGAAGCAACAACACAAACCCCAATATCCATGGAAAGTCATCCTGGCACATTCCATATTAAAGACTGGATAAGTCTGGAAATCGGATTTGTTGTGGGTATAATGACATTCATTTTGCCGTTGATGTTTTCCAGAAAGATGGGCAGATGGTACAACCGACATGTCGATCGTATATTCTTCAAAAAGTTGTACCAGTATTATGAAAGAAAAAACCATATGAGGAGAGAAGCCAGGAACCATGTTCAGAGACTCTAGCTTTGGTTTTGAAATCCTAGCACGGATCGTGTCAGAATAGAGGAAGTCAAAAACAAGTAAGCATCTAATCTTTTACCCAGTATAAACTAACGTCGAGACTCGAGAGTATAGTATCGCGATGTTAGTTATTGGAAGGGAACTCGCAACCAATAGGTGATGGGTTCTAGTCTTGTTTTGAAGACAAATGTGTGAATATGTACTTGAAAAAAAGTAAGATTTTATGTAATTTGAATAGCTACTTTTGTTTTGTTTTTCTGTTCTTTCTTTTACATATGTTCTGTCAAATAAAGAGAATAAATGAAAATTAATTATGTTCAATCAGAATTAAGATCTTTATTTCAAAGTAGTTATGCATAATCATTTTGCTTAAGTTTTTCTTACTTGTTTTGTGCACGTACACATATTGCTTGTAGCTTTGAGCTTAAAACATGTTTATCAGCAACCGGTTGGAAAATTGGTTTGGCCAAAGAATTGAAAATTAATTTTAAACCTTATTTTAGACAATATATTAATTATAATATATGTATTTATGCACCTATGCACACCTTTGCAAACAATATATGCACCTATGTACACCTTAAAAATGTTAAGACATTGTCATATTAATTATAATATAATATATGTATTTATGCACCTGTGCACACCTATGCATACAATATGTGCATAATTTCATAAGATAATCAATATAATACTTTTTCATGTGTTAATTAATATGATGGTATGCTCATAAGTTCACAAATATGATTGTACGGTCACAAGCTAGTAAGTGCACTTATGCACACCTTGTAAATGTAAAGACATCTTTTATGAACATGAAATTATATACATATATTTTAGAAAAAGTGATATGTTTACATGTGCATAAAATATATGCACCTACGCACACTTCAAATAATGTTAAATGTCGTAATGAACATAATGAAATTACAAAATGAAATTAAGATTTGTTTACATGTGTAAATAAATAATATTCATAAAATATTAAAATATAACTAACTATATTTTATAAATAAATAAATTTAATGCATTGATTGTTGAATTAAGTAATTAACTTCAACATGCATGGTTTTTGTCGATTGTAACCAATAGAGACATTAAATTATTTGAATGTTTTTTTTTAGGAATGGTTAATAGATTTGAAACTTAAATGACAATGATATGAGTCTTTCAAAATTAACAATCATATTTTTTGTAAATGTTAGCATTGCCCTTCTATGTTTTCAAATGAATTGATTCACTAATATGCACTTTAAAATTACATAAACGTCATCATTCAATAAAAACTCTTGATCAAACTAATCTGATAATCTAAAATATATGATTCTCATAATTCTTGATAATTTTTTAGTTTTTACAATAACCTAACTCTATATATATTCTACTGTTAGCACATAAAATCGAAACAATCAACTTAATTATTTTTTTTTCTCATGGTTGCAAATTTTATGTAGATGGCTAAATGGAATCTTTTCCACATAATTCGCTGAGTGGTTTTTATGTATTTGTTTTAAGAAATCCATGCTATAGATATATGTTGGAATATCTCTGTTACCTAGGGATGCTATTAAACTAACAAATAAACTGCGTTTGATCACCAGTAGTTACATGTTGGAGACAGATATTCTTTTCAGATCGAGGCAAGACAAATATTTCACATGCCATGCATCATTAATTATAGAAGAGATATATCATATTTTAACCTTTTATAATGTAAGTTTTACCTTATAAAATGTGATTTTAATCACGAAAATCACTATAGTTAAGCAATACAAAAGCAGACCATAAAACATGCATGCTATTAAATGGATGATTGTGTAAAGGTTATATGGGCATGGTGCATGATAATTCATGGCTAGTATCATATATGTATTAGGTTACCTTTTTGTTATTGAGTAACTAATACGGATGCTACCAATCCATCGATAAATGGAGTGGTACCCGTTACCAATGAAGTTTGGGTCCACATGTGAAGTTGAAAGACGCGAGTTCGATTCTTAGAGATGACCAAATCATATGGGTATTAAGTGAAAGTATGTTACCAGCGCCGTAATCCTTACGATGTGGGATGATATGGATCCCATTGTGGTTCTGAAGACAGGGTGCCTACTCTCTTTTTTTTCTAACTAATACGGATGCTTCAAGGTTCACTTCCTAAAAGCAGTTATTCTTATAAAGTGTTGAGATTCTTTCCTCCTCCATCTTCACAAGACTGATGGTTTTTTTGCAACACTGAAAACCCAAATGTGATCACGGGGACAGTTATAATTCACACTTTTGGATATATGTGATAAGCTAATTATATTACTTACAAATTAAGGGATAATATATAGCGCTATGTGTACCTATAGTAGCAAACAAAAGGGAAGTGATCTGAGATGACAAACAATAAAACAAGACTAATATGCATATGGTTTTCTTCTATCTTTAAAAACATGATGGAACAAAAAAAAAAATTACAGGTGCATAATCTAGAACAAGTACCTCAAGATCTCACTTAGAATATAACTTTGTCTCATTCATATAGTCAGATCCAGGGTACTTGCCCTTTTAGCTTTCTGATCATTGATATGATCATCTTCTTTTACTATCTTGTTTCTGATTCTCGATAAAGAGGGTGAATACAACGACAATGACAAATTACCTTGTTCTCCTTCTCCTTCACCATCGTCTTCTTCAACGCCATTCGGGGCGCTGTCTATGTTACCTTCATTGACCCCAAGAGACAGATTTAAATCAAGGTTCAGATCAGATGCCTTCCTCTTTACTCCTTTATTCTTCTCAAGACCAGTACATTCCAAATCTAGAGTTATTCTTCGGTGTTCGTGAATGTTGAATGGATTGATCTTCAATGTGTTATTTGGCAGCTTGAGGTATTGGCCTTGCAACATCTCCATCTTCTCACACATTCTTGATCTAAAGTTATCATTTGTTTCCTGGATTCGGCATGAAGTTCGCTCATTGTGAAGCATTTCACTAGTTTGGAGCTTGTGATTTGCTTGTCCCATGTGGTTTAATGCCAAAATTCTGTCCGCAAACATGTTATAAAATCTTGGTTTTGTCTTTTCAGATGAGCAATGCTCCCTCAAAGCATTACGCATCCAGCTATGACGATATAGTGATGCATCTTCATATCTTTCAAGGAAATGAAAATAAAATCAAAAAAAGGACAGTCATTCAACTAAATCTTAAGAAACATAGAACATCAACTCAACAAACTGAGATCTAGACGTGCAGAAACGACACTGCTAGCTACGACGAAGTTAACATCCGTATCTATGAATTTCGTTTTCGTCGACAAAAAACGTAATCAAGAGATTAACAGCAGATTTTTAGTCGTTCCTTTTCATGCTATAAATTTGAAATATGTTTTACCTGAAGGTTGAATCGTACGTTCGGTTGTAGCATTGAAGCATTGGTAGTTGATTCAGGTTATATATATTATGATCACCACCTTCAATCCTTTGATCCCCCACTGCTATATATATATAGAAATTTACACAATTTTAAATCATCAGAAGAAAAATAAAAGAGATGAACCCTAATTTATTAATGATTAGAGTCCAAATTATAAAAAGTTAATATATATACCTTGGCAAGTGTCATCGAATTTCTTGCTTCTATACATCTGATGAAAGAAACACACATAATATCAAATTTAAAAACCTTGATGAAAAATATAAATCTATAGTTATACAAAGTTTCTATTAGCAAGAAAAGAACCTGTAAATGACTTTTGACATGGGCTATGTGAAGCCCTTTGACATTCATAAGTTGAAGAACCATTTTAGGTGTCGCCCCTGCACAAAATGAAACAAAATTGTCAAAAAAAATCAATATGGTCTTCAAAGTCAAATAAAGATTGCACAACAGAGAGAACCATGTATGCTAACTTACTATCTTGTCCACCTAGCCTCTCAACTGCCTGAACAAAGCGATGATGCAGATCGTTGGTCCACCGAAGTCTAGGTAACTTAGATCGGTTATAAGGTCGGACACATGACTTTTTATCACTCTCCTCTACCGTACTATTGCTAGAACTCCCTCCATCCTTCAACTCAACAACTTCTTTAGACTCACTTACTTCCTTCCCTTCCTCATTCAAGATCGAATCCAAACTTGTCTTCGAACCCTTTGTTTCATTGCTACTCACCATGCTTAATACTTTGTTGGTCGATCTATCTTCGATCTCTCGCTATGTTTGGTATGGTAATCCTAATATGTTGCAATCATCTGAGAATCTGAGTAAATTCATTGATATTATAAGGATTCAAATTTACAAGTAACCCTTTTACCCTTGCTTTACCACATCAATTATTAGGGTTTCCTTCACATATTCTTTGGCATCTCTTTCCACTTTTAGAAAGAACCTTAATCATACTATTGTAATCATCAAATGATTTGATAGACTTTAGACAAAAATATATACCAAAAACAACTTTAAAACCCTAGCTAGATTGATCTTTTACAAAGAATTGAAGTTCTACTCTCTCTCTCTCTCTCTATCTTCCTGGCTCTCTTTCTCTCTCTAAATCATGTAAGATAAATAATTTTTCACCCATAAAATATGCATCAAGTGGGTATGCAAATTTGTGGATTTACATATACACAAGCTATATACATACGCATCTATATGTATAGAAGTCATATGATAGGAGGAAAAAACTAATTGGGGTAGGGTCTATGAATTCGATCAATTGTTATATATATATATATTAGCACAAATTCTTGCAAAAAATAATTTATTAATGAAGAGCACCAAATCCTGTAATTAAAAATAGTTAAACGACTATAAAATGATATTATAGTAGTATTTAATTGAGGAAAAGACAGTCATGCTCGTTGAATAAATACATTCTACATAAGCCAAAAAAATTCAATTGTTTGTTTATTGAATGTGTCCAAATAAGTTCAAGTTAACCTTTACTACATCTTTGTCATGGCATTGCAGCATTTTCCATGATATTTCTCTTTGGAAAGAGCACAAAAACATCTCTGAAATTGAACCTTGCCATTTTCTTTCTTCTACAAATATATGAGCCAGGATCGAACTCGTGATATTGTTGCACATGACGATCGAGGAACTCGTCCATTTAAACAACCTAACCATGACTACGATAGAAATGGGCAACAAAAAACCTTGCAACCTGCTTCTTTTAACAACGAGACCCGTTTTAACTTACTAACATCGGTGTCCAATTACGACTTTCTTCCCCATGTCTGGGCTGTACTATATTTTCCTAATTTTAAATATCCAAAACATATTCAACGTAATATTAAATATTGAAACTCTTTTTATTAGAGTATAGTACATGTTAGTTTAGGTTAGTAGGCCGGGCATGCACAACCTTATATTCTATAGATAGGCTATAAATTCCGTATGTATTTCACAAAGTAATTAAGTAAAGAAAAATGATAATCTACAATGCTTAATTTTTTTAAGGGTTTTTTAATGACAATCCTTAGGACTCTCGATAAGAATAATCATGTGCATTAATTATACTCAGATTTTCATTTTATATTAAAGATTTTAATTAATACACTTGACTTGTACATTTAATATAATACAGTCAAACTTTTCTTTTAAATAACGTGAATTAATTAAAATCTTTAATATAAATGAAAATATGAGTGTAATTAATACACAACTTTATTCTTACTGACAGCCCTAAAGGTTGTCATTAAAAAAACCCTTTTTTTAATAAAAGAATTACCAAGAATGTTAAGGAAAGTAAGAACTAATCTCGCTTAAACACTTTAGATTGGATACAAAATTATATATCACTTTAAACTCGTATGTTGAAGAACATGTGTCGTAAATGCTCTCCAGTATATATTGGCTATGAAGATTTTGTGATAGATGACATTTACACCTTGAAGAAGTTGCCTTTTATAGGAAAGGCAGACACTTGAAGTATATACTAGAAATAATATCCGCACATTGCGCGGTGGTTGATGGTTGAAGTCAAAAGGTGATGGTGTCCGACAATCGGTTTCGCAGACTGCCGGTTCTGAATTGTCTAATATATGTATATAAAAATTATATTTGTTGTTATTAGTAATAATAATATATTTATAATTAAAAATTATGTAAATCAATATATCAATATATATATATATATATAAACATTAAATAATAAGTTAAAAATGGTAATGTTTAAAAATTTTAAAATTTAAGACATCTTGTAAATGTTTTATAATGTAGTATAGATAAGTATACATTTTATAAGGTTTTTTATCATTCAAAAGTAACATTCGAATTCATAAAACAGGGGATTGATTTCTCTAACGTAACGTGACGACAAAGAAATACTGTAGTAAGTTCTGGTAAGTCTTGAGTGTATGGTCAATCACACTGAAATCTCTATTCATTTTTATATTGTTCTGGTCGTTTGAAGTGTATTGTTAAATCACACCAACGCTTTCCAAAACGAGAATCCGATTCTTTTAGCCGCATACAGTCCAATGTCAAAATTCAGTAGCATTTAAAAAAAAAAATGGATACATTGAAAATTGAAATTGAAATAAACAACCACAATACAAGTAAAATTGTAGTTGGGATAACGGCCCGGGTATGAGCCAATTAGTATTTAATACTTTTATATCCATTGAAAATAAAATTTTTATTATTATTTATACTTACTTATAATGTATTTATCCATCTTTTATTTTTCAGCAATAAAATTTTGATAACCCAAAATACTCTTATAATTTTATTAATAATTCTAGACATAACCAACTAAAACCCAATATTGCTCTCTATATCAAAACTTTCTTCCAAATTATATTTATAATTCTATTATGAAAAACTCATATCTCCTTTCACATATACATCCATTTTATTTATTTTTAATAAATCACATGTTATAAATGATGACAGAGTTGTGTGTTCCTTGAATTCTAATTTATCAAAATTATTTTAGCTTATAAGAATATGGTTAAAATTATATAATATCGGAATAATTAATTGAGGTTGACTTAATTTAAATATAAATATTACACTTTGTACCCATAATAATTATAAATCTTACTAAATACTTAATTTAAATATAACTATTACACTTTGTACCCATAAGAACTCCAACCTTTAAATCCAAAGACAATGGAGTTTTCATCAGAACCTACATTTAATGATGACAAACATTCAACATCGTAGTAGTGTTTTTAATGATGTTTATTACGAGTTAACGTTTATTATGTGTAGAATAACAAATAACATAAAATCATTTAGAGTCAGTTTAACACCACCACTTATATTCAAAAGTAATAATCTGATTATTTATATGTCTCGTCCGATGAACGATATATAACCTAGTTAACTATATGTAACTTTGGGTTTTAGCTTATCTTCGTGGTTTTTTTTTCCCCGGAATTTCGGTTTTGACAATTATTATATGTTATGTTGTTAGTTTACATATGCTTTTATCTAATGTTTAATTCTCATTTTTTTTTTTGTACAATTATTTATATCAAACTCTGGGTTTTAATCTTTTTTTTGGAATTTTTTTAGTAATGCTTTTAATTAATGTTAATTTTCATTTGTTAATTGTTTTGTACAATTAACTATATCTAACTTTACATTTTAGCTTCTTTTTATGGGTTGTTTTCCTCAAAAATTTCGGTTTTATCGATTATTATATGTTATATTGTTATCTCACATTCTCACATATAATAATAGGAATATATTATATAACTATAACTATTATCAAAGTGTCATTGTTTTGGTTAATACCAGAATTATATTACTTTTTGGGTTAGGAAAAAAATACCCGCTCGTTTTATTTAAATCCAGGTGTATCAAAGTTTGGGCTTTCCAAAAGGCGGGTAAATATAATCTGAATTGGGGAAGAAATTCAACTTAAAATAAAATCTGATGAAGAACAAGTTGAGTAATGAGTCAGGAATCAGGGTTCGTGGTCAACGATCAATTCAATCAACTTTAATAATTCATCACACACCATCATCCACTGGAAATGATGATCAGTAAAACCCTAATTTTTATTTTTCCGATTTACTGTTTTGATGCTCTCTGTATACAATTTTTACTAGTAGTAAGTCTTTGAGTTACGATTGATTGCAGGAAAATCCCGGACAACGGAAGGCAAAGCAGGAAGCGTCCTCCGAAGATTTCCTTATCGGATTTTCTCAACCGGAAACTCCAGAAAACAACATCTGATTCATCGAAATCAGTCCAGGTTTTTTTATTATTGGCTGGCTATATTTGCTTACATATAGGCTTATGTATATTATTATTATTAGGGATTAATACCTGCGAATGTAATGAACTATAAACGAATGTTTATGTTGTGTAATGAACTATTCAGATGTTTATTGTATGTAATGAACTTTCAAATCCCGGTGTACCCGGATATATGTGACAACCATGTAAGCTGCCACTTGTAAGTTTTTGATTGGTTGAGTATACCCAATAACCAGAATTTGAAAGTTCAGTACATACGATAAACATCCGAGTAGTTCATTATATAACATAAACATTCGTGTATAGCTCATTACATTCCCAGGTACTTATCCCTTATTATTATTATTATTATTATTATTATTATTGGAATATAAGTGGTTTTCCTGTAAACATAACTATAGATAGATAGGGGGGCTAACAGATTGTTGGAGTTGGTGTGCACATAAATACTTAAATAGTTAGGAATGAGTTTCATGAGAAAAGTCTCGTTACGATATAAAGTATAGTTAGGATTTCGGAAATGACATGTGTTTGGTTTACATTTTTTGCACCGTGATGTGCTTTTTCATTACACCTTGATGCACCAACAGTTGTTGCAACTAGGTGTAAAAGTTTGTGCATTAGCCACGTGTCAACACTAGAATCCTTCCTTCACATTTTACCGTAAGGATGCTTTGCTCTTGATCCTTCTCTTAAGGAAGCTTATTATCGGTACATGTATGGAGATTATGAAACTAGAACGTACATAGTTTTTACGTCTCTTCTAATTGAATTAGTATCCTATTCACTTTTTTTTTTGGACAAACGGTTTTACCCTGGTTAACTTATCTAGTTATCCTATATTCACATCAAATAAATCAGTTTTCTAGAATGTTGCATATCAAAGTGAGCCTGTGAAGTGTCAATCAGGTGGGGGGGGGGGGGGGGGGGGGGGGG
>JAOEHQ010014765.1:0-15561 GCA_025447715.1 Asclepias incarnata
GTAAGGTGGAAGATGTGAGCCTTTTTGTTAGTAAATGTATTCGTTCCAACTTCCAAGTGTTATTTAGGAAGATTATTAGGATAAGTTTAATAGGATATATCAATATTTACCTCCTTAAGTCCTTATTAGTAAATGAATTGAACTTTTTCATATCATACAACAACAACAACAACCGATACTCAATCCCGGCAACAGCCGGAGTTTGAGGGAGGTAAGATGTACGCAGCCCTTTAAAGACTATATATACACAATCCCTTTAAAGACGAGTATGAAAACCTTTTCATATAATCTGTACTTAAACAAAAGATTTAAGGTACGCTAGGCTTATACTCATTTAAGAAATCAGAATCTTCCAATACAAAATCTGAAGATGTCTCTCTTTTGTAAAACCATGTGCTTTAGCATCCCATCATTCTGTCCAAAAACACAAAATTAATTTGAAAGTGCAAATGAAGTGAATTGGTGGACCAATACAACTGGCTCAAAGAACATAGACCATGAGGGAGAATCAGTCCTTGCTTTTTACTTGCTGCCAAACCAATTTTTATTCCAGATTTGATTCCCTCTTGACTCCAGGTTACAAGATTGATGTTCCATTATGACTTTTTAGAAAGTGAAAAACTCTAGCTATTGACTTTGGAAAAGGTATCAGATTATATATGCTTGATTGCTTTATGGTTAGCTTTGTGCATGGTATCTCTAAGAATTGGTAAAATAATTAAAGTTGATTTCATCCATCAATTAATTACCTATAGCTCACACCTCAATTTTGATTCTATTGTTTCAGGCCTCCTTTTTATTATCTAAATCTTTCCGTTCCTCTTTTGTGCTTTTAATATGTATATCTATCTCCATAATCTTCATCGTTTCATGTGCATCAATTCTCTTCCGCTTTCTCTCTCTCTCTCTCTCTATATATAGAAAGAGAGACTAGTATGTATCTGCACATTGTAATGAGATTTAATACTTCATGATCAGTAATGAATGGTGGTGGTTGTGATTCGTCATTTTATTTATAAGGTTAAAATGAATAATTTGTTGCGTGAAATAAGTTATAGAGCTGAAAATATTAATAGGTGGGTGAAATTAATTATTGTGGTTAATAGTATGAGAAATGATACATATACCTAATCCATATGCCTAAAAACATGCCAGTTAGAAAGGAGATTAAAACACATGTCTAGATTGAAGGTGAAGATAAAGAAAGAGAATGCGTGGAACCCATATAAAGTGAATGAATTGTTTTGTCCTATGCAATTTAGGAATAATGAGTGTCTGAGATTAAAAGTTATAAGGTGTTTGAAAGACAACAAATTTTATAAAAGTGACACTTTTATATCCCAAACATATATAGATGCATTAGTACATTGATGCAAAATTTTACATTTGTTGTGGAAAAAAAAATAGAGTTTTAAATTCAAAGCAAATGCATTTTCGTTACACACAAATGCATCTTCAATATACATCAACTAAAATTTGTGATTTTTAAGAATTTAATGCATACTTTAATTGTGATAAGCAGGTAGTCGGCTCGCAATGATGAGTTGGTCTAGTGGCTTGACATCCTCTTTGTGACTGAGAGGTCCCAAGTTCAATCCCTACCTAGACCAACTTTGAGATAAAGGAAGTCTCTTCATGAGGGCTTGGATCTGGGGAGACCCAGGTTCAAGTCTAAGGGGGCAGAGTTTACCCCTATTAATTGTCGTGCCTCCGGACGGATTAGTATGAGGTTTTCCCTCCATCGGGTATTTGAAATAGAAATTTCTGCTTCGAGGTAGCTCTCTAGCGCGGACCTGGTTAAGACAACGTATGTTAGACCTTCCGCTGTCGAATCGCGACACGAAGATCAGGAAAAATTCACCTTTAAAAAAAAAAGGTAGTCGGCTCGCAAAGTAGATCGGATAGTTGGTTAAAAAAAATTGTTATAAAAATAAAAGGAAACTTAGTGCAATTATACATAAAGTTCAAACAATATGGTATGCATGATGCTGTCTTCCTCTCTTTATTTTGTATGTTTTACTTTTTAAAACATCATCAATGCCTATCTATATGGAATATATTCTATCATCTTCATAAATTTGGTTATTTTATTATGTGGGTATGCTTTTCCTAATGTTATGATTATGATTCTATATTCAATCAATCAAACAACCAAATGCACAATTAAAGACGATAAAGACTTCACTATATGAAAAAGGAAGGTGTATAGTTGTAAGTTATGTAATTAAAGAAAAGATTTTCTAACTAGTGTGTTATAGGTATTTGTTAAAATGTATTAATTGATATAAATGTTTCTTTTTATAACTTAAATTTGTAATTAAAAAACAACAAATAAATCAAAATTTTCCATTTTTAACATGTTTTTTTGATTTTTATAGAAACATTTAAGTTCATTTAACACTTTCAACAAGTGCCCATAGAGCTCAAGTTAGAAAAACCCTTAAAAGAAAACTTAATTTAACTTATAGCCATCAATGACATTACTTTTTCCAATTTCAATTTCTTGGTTTAGATGTGAACAATCGTTGCGTAGACAATGGAACAATATATATATTATGCTTAATTGGATAATATAGCAACCATTAAAATTAGAAACACGTATTCTTGAGATTAATTATATCTAAAATAACGTTGCAATTATTTGAATTCATGAACTTAAATAGATATATGATTAAGTGGGAAGTGCTTGATTGGGATAGACTTAAAGAATTTAACCTCTTGTCTTTCTTGCGAAGGGTAATTAAAGATAAAGCTATTCAACAAGATTGTGGAATATCAATATCAAATACATACCTTTTTCTAATATATTTATAAATATTGGCATTCATATTCACATTCATATACTCGAATAAATAGGAGATACAAATTTACACGCATATTTGTATATATGAGCATTTTTGTCCTAGCTAGCTATTACTATACTATACGTTTTCCTTTTAAAGTATTTAAAATATCAAATTAAACACGAAAATCAAGTACTTTTTTTTATTTAAAAAAAAAAAAAATCTTTTTATAAACATATATAATATAAGCGGCCTTAGGTCGATCTTAAGACACTGTTAAATGAAACAAATTGTTGGTTTTTGATGACGCAAAGAGATAAGACCCATTATCAATCTTCAAATAGATATCGTTGTAATTTTCAATTATACATACGTAAGCATGAAATTGGATATGAACCCTACGTATGAAGCAAGTGGGAAGTGCAAAATCATATCATTTAAAAAAATACCATAAAATTTTGTTAAGACTTAAAAAATAATTCAAGACGACAGCATCAACTTAATTAATTATATAATTGGATGGGAAATTAATGTTTATTGGCATGTTGCGATTCACCTACGACTTACAGTTTTTTGTTGGTTGTGAATAAGTGTTAAATATACGTCCAAAACTCAAGTTGGTTAATTATCAATAATTTAATTAAGAAACAGTTATTATAAATAAATAAATAATAAAGGGGGAAAAAAAAATGGTGGGTATATATATGTTAGGTCATGAGAATGTGCCAATGTTCCACCCCATGCATGCAAAATGTGACTAGAATAAAATCCAAGACCAAATCTTTAGAGTCCAAATTGGAAGCTTTTTTAGGTTAAAAAATAGACTTATCGATTGTCATATCATGATGCAAGTTAATCTGAGCCAAGCAGCATCTTTTTTGTTTTTTCTTTTTAATTTTCTACCCCAATCTCTAAAATATACAAATAAATATATAAAATTAATAACCATTTTATGAAGTCATAATGTGAACCATAACTGGCCCAACCCAGCTGTACAGGTCCTAAGCTCAGTTGCACCGGTTACAAGAAAAATCCCATAAAGATCATATCTAGATTCGAACCTCTGCCTCTTGGGTAAAACCTAGAAACCTCACCACGTAGACTATGAATCATAAATTTGATTATATAAATAGCTTTATGTTTTATAAGGGGTGTAAATATTTCAACGAACATGGACAACATGAATGATATGTATTGTTCATGTTAATTTGTTTAACTTTGCGATCAGTTCATGAACGAATAGCTGAAGGTTTAGTTGTGTTTATGTATTAAGAAAATTAGTTTGTTTATGGTTGTCTATTTAGGTTGATGAACAAACACATACGAACACAAACAAGCACAAATTAACACGAACTAATCTAAGTAGAAATATTACAATACAAAAGGATTAAAGAGAATCTAAAAATATGAATATAGTTTTCCAACATGCTTAATAGTGATTATAATACCTTTTTTAAAATATTCAAATAACTCAAAAAGGAAAATCTAAATATATATCATAAATTTGAACATCAACAAACATAAAAGGGTAGTTCACAAATAAATTATCACACATTCGTGATAGTAGCTCGTCCATATCCTCCTCGGTTATTAACTGTGCTTTTCTTTGGATCGGCTCTAGGGACAAAAAAGCAAAATTAAGTTGGGATTCTTGGTACGAGCACCCCCTGGATGTTGGTTAATTGTTCTCTCTTTGTTGGGGCCTGATGGTTTGGTCTGTTGGTTTGTCTTCTTGGTCTTAGTTTTGTTTTTCGTGTAGTGTTTCCTTGGGGCTTGTTTGTTTTTCGTGTAATGTTTCCTTGGAGCTTGTTTGGGGTTACATCAAAAACATTACAAGGTGAAAACCGGTGGCTCGACCCTTGTCGATGAGGTTTTTTCTTGTGTCTTGGGTTGCCGTAATTGGAACAAGTTTTTTTGCAACCTTTTTGTAACCTTAGCAGTTAAAGCTTCGAGATGTGTCTAGTTCTAGTATTGCTTTTCTAGACTTGTAATTGTAATTGTAACTTTGGTCATTAGCATTTTGTTAATGATCGATCATATATATATATATATATATATATATATATATATATATATATACTTACTGTTGCCGTTCAGAAACAAAAATTATCAGACATTCATAGACACAAATAAACGAACCACAATTATGTTTACTTTTGTTTGCTTGCTTAATTGAGGGAACAAAATTTTGTACTCATTTTCGTTCGTTTAATAAAATACGAAGATAAACAAACTTAAACCAAATTATCGATGAACAAATTTGTCCAACATTTAATTCGTTTACAAATTATAAACGCTATGTCTAGCTAGGTACCCATTTCTTGTTTTGTACTTTATGATGCAATATTTGGTTACACTATCTACGACGTTGTTATTACTCTAGATGCTTGTATATGTATGTATATAACTCGGGAGACTTTTTTTCAACGTCCCAATACTCGTTGTATCCTCTGATACGAACATATATATATCCTTAGGCATTGGATTTTACAAATTGGAAGAATGTTATATGCTATTAAATTATATCTTTCAATATATGATCACATTTTACATGGTCAATGATATATAAATATATAATAATAGTTATATATTATAAAACTATCTTAATAGTATAATAAGAAAAAGAATTTAAAAAAAAAAAAACTTTCTATTAACCCAATAAGAAGAATTTCTAACATCCGATTTGATTAATTAAAATAAATATATTACAATTTCTAGATTTCTAGATTTCCATGAGAGAAAAATTTTGTATTAATAAATAAGAAATCATATATTTGACCAAGTAAAATAGAAACTAATTAATATAAATTAATTCATATCATAAATTATCATCTTTATCTAACATTATCAACACCGACCACCGTATAAAACCAACTGTAATCATCCTACCAACCGAATAGACTTGCTTAACAGTTTTGAAGTGATCTATTGTCACGTAGTATAATATGATGTGTTCTTGATCTTCTGTTTATTATTTTCCTTATAAACATCTATGTCGGGCTGTCGGCCACATGGACTTTTTGGGCCCTATATGGGTTCCCACAAAGTTGGATTCCACTGTTGGATTAATTGGGCCAATTAAGTAAATAAACAAAGTATAGAAATTTTGGGTCGACGTTTGACTACGATTTAACATTCGGACGTCATTTTTATAGGTGAATAGAACGCTATTTTTAATAGAGAAAATCAATAATGCAACGCGGAAGAACACAATATATGACTCACATATATGACCTAGATACCAAAAAGTCAAAAACCTTTGAGGTATCAACTTTTTTATTAACTAATCACATTTTTTCGTCAAATAACTGTAATTTTAGAGCGTACATCGAGATTACTAGTTACAAGAATACAAACGATGCAACGTTTGACAGATGTTTATGTGTTTTTCTTTTTGTGATTATAATAGAGTTATCGCGTATATTTGGTCAAACTATGATGTGGATTGCAATGTGGTTTTCCTCAACATTAACATGTCGAAATGGACTGTTGACTTGGCAGTCCACGTGGACATTTTAATGATGTGGAAAGCCACATTGGCATTTAACGGGTGACTGACTTATGGAACTAACGATATTACCTTTTTGTTTGATAGTTAACAATCCAATCTTTTGTTAAAAAAAAAACGAAATGGAAATAGGTTCTTTTCTTTAGAAATTTTAACTAAAAAAGCTATCTTTTTATGTAATTTGCTCTATTATTTGTTGGACCTGTAAGTTAACTGTTAATTATTGTAGTAGCTATCAAGTATTAACCATGATACTACCACAACCATAAGGGATCGTTTGATTCCCAGAATGTATGTGAATTTAATGAAATGAAAATTGAATTTTCTTCTTTGTCAGGTTGAGTTAACATAGAAAATTTTAAATTTCATTCCATCAAATTTCTATACATTCTGGGAACCAAACGGGCCTAAGTCTATAACATTAAACCAACACACGTAACGTAACCTTTATAAGTAGACATAATGTATGAAGACGATGGTAAAGAGAATTGTTGCTTTAAAATTTGGGTTTAACAAGCACTCTTGTTTTTTACATAGACTGGGAAAATCAATCTGAATGAGTATCATAAAAATTTAAATAAATAAACCGCTAATAGTGTGCCTCGCTATAGTTTGTTCTAAATTTCGTATACAAAAACACTTTGAAAGAAGAGATAAAGGCTCTATCTAAATAAACACATATCAGATAGATTATGGGTTAATGAAGCCTATAGACTAGATTAATGGTTGATGGTGACTTGATCTCTATTTACATTTCATAACCATGGGTGGAGCCAAGAAATTTTTTATCACATCCGGTTGTGGAGCTAGTAGGGGACTAGAGGGTGTTCGGCCTCTCCCACCCCACTTCCTACGTAAGTTTTAGCTCAAACCTCGAATCCACAAAGAGTTTTTTCTAAACGACACCTCTCAATCAAACAATCAAATGATCATGCATTTTTCTCTAGTAGCCATCATCTTCTATTTATAGTTGTTTGCAACATTAAATTCTGGTTCCGTCCCTGATGACATCAACTTATTTATAATTGTTGTATGAAGTCAACTTATAAGTTATTTAATATTTCACTAAAAATAATATATTACGCATCAAAAACTTTGTGGACAATAACCGCCTATGGAAGCCCCTCAGTTGTCTCTGCCCCTATTTATATCTAACCATAACTAATCCCCGAGCAACCACCAACTTTGCGGGTAGCTCGGGGTCATCGCGGGTGAACCTCTGTGGCCACATGGGATTTTTTTATTTTTTATTTTT
The DNA here is from genome assembly GCA_025447715.1 of Asclepias incarnata. Taxonomy (NCBI): domain Eukaryota; kingdom Viridiplantae; phylum Streptophyta; class Magnoliopsida; order Gentianales; family Apocynaceae; genus Asclepias; species Asclepias incarnata. Next base: position 7,547 of record JAOEHQ010014765.1, read on the forward strand.
TGCTCAAGGATTCGAACTTGAGACCTCCCGATATTTTCACCCTTAGAGACCAAGCCTTTACCGCTAGGCGGTTTACTAGGCCATTAAAGGTTCTTTGGCGTTTGCTAATTAAAACTTTCGTAGTGTATGAGTCCTCATTGCTCATTAGGATGTGTTTTAGATGACGAACTTGCTATTTAGTGTGCTCATAGAGATGTTGGAACTGGAGTTTTTTTGGCTTTGATTTGAGATGCTTTTTGAAGTTTGTTACGTTTGTGGAAGTGTTGGAATATATGCTGGAGATGCTCCTGCTCTTATGATTTTTAGGTTTCAAAGGGTGTTGATCCTGTCATTATCATTGTAGAAGGGTTGATGTCAATGCGACAAATGCAAGATTCAAGTTCTTGATACCTACAAAGAATGGAACGTTAGAGATTCCAAATAATCATCATTTTTAATTCTTTCTTGATATTAAAGATGTCGATTAGTGAGTTGACAGTTGGTCTCAAATGGGGACTTGGGTCGAGTATGTGCTTGACTGCAAGTATGCAACAGTTCAGTCAGCTGCAGATATCAGCAACCAGGAGCATTGGTGGAATTTCGTGTTTGAGTAAGCATATCTACAAGGTTGGAGAGCGTTGACATGGATTTTGCGGTAGTAGATAATCAGCTCATTGATACATTCAAGTTTTAACAAGTTTGGCTTGAATGACTTGGGACCTAAATAATCTTGTAAAGCTTCATTTGTGCAGAAAGTCTTTGATTTTTTCTTTCGTTTCGTTTTGGAGAGACATTAACCGTATATCATGATTCAAAATAGATATATTCAATATTCAATGGATATACTACTTGCTTTTGTACCCAAACGATGCATCAACTCAATCTACCAATCAACTACTATATAACCAAAACAAATCGAGTATTATCAAGTATCTGACAAAGTAAACTATAACGCCGAAGCATCGCTTGCTTTTATTAATACTCGTACATCTCTTTCTGCAAAAAGTTAACAATGTACACATCAACAAAGCACCATTACAAATAAATATCGCACATATATATCATATGTCCGGTTCTACAATAAATATGAATAATTCTGAACTAAACTCTTCATAAGATATTATGTAGATAATGTCCACAAATACAGGGGGCTTATGCAGATGCTTCTGATTATGATTCAATACTATGAGTGACTGCCCTAACAAAATGTGACAGTTATAAATATTGCTGCTGGAGGGAACTCCGGCTACCTGATCTCCCAAAACTATGGTTCTTCTTGGGCTGTATTTCTAGCGTTCCATTGCTTGTTTGCTGCAATCAAGTTCATATGAACTATTAGAAATTGAATTTATGATGCAAGACATGGTCATTTCGACTCAGTTACTTATGAATATGTCTACCTGGGTTGCATTTATCTCAAATATGTCAATAAAAAAAATCATATAAAAGGGGAACGGGTCAAAAGGGCTTTATAGATGCCCGGAATCTGTTTTTAAAGCATAAGACCTCCTAAATCGTCTCATTCAAAGATCAAGGCTATTTTGTAATCATAATGTAGAAAACTTGAAACAATAAAACATTGGAAGTAGGTCAACCCAACCTGACATGTTTCAACCTTGACTCAGGGTCACCGGACTTGCACATCTTGTCACCTCTAGTAATTATCATCAGCAAAAGCAATTCATAGGTATAATCAAGAAGGGGAAATCACCATATTTACAATTGGTCCACCTTGGGACTCGAACCCACAACCTATTGTTTGATGTGTCACCTCACATACGGTTAAGCCAAAGGCCCTTGGGTGATATGTCAATAGTGGTAATAGATGTGTTAACGAGATCCGTTTGTAGGAGACATGGAGGACATAAACATTTGTGAACATAAAATGAGTAATCAAAGAATCAGATGTGAAATAGCAATTTATTTAACATATACTAACCTTGAGGCACAAGTTCATTTCAGAATCACAGATTGGATAATCAGAAGGGCAGCAGTGACGTCGGTCCTTACAGCATACAGAGGCATTCAACTCACAACACATCCATTTAAAGCATATCCCTAGAACTTTGGTAGCACAACAGCAAGTTTCACCTTCACCACACCAGGAAAACAAATTACATTTGACGGGTTTTGGGCTAGGAGATGGTGGTGGATTTGGGCTAGTCTTGATTGGATAAGAAGCCAGCATGTTGATCCCACAGATTCCATAGGCGTCCCCTGTGCTACGTGCCATGTATATATAACCGTCCATTCCCCATGATTTTCCCCATGAATTCTTTACAATCCAGTAATCAACACCGTCTTTTGAATCATATCCAACTATCAGTACAGCATGGTCTAAAGAAGTAGAGCATGGCCCTGTGAATATTCCCTGATTGTATTTCAATATAAAACATTAACATTCTTGCGCAACTTTTTGTTCTTCTTCTTGTTCTTTTAAAGATGGAGCACTAACCTTGGAATAAAACTGAAACGCAATATCACTGCCACATATTCCCACACTCACGGGTTGAGTTGCAACAGCTTGTAATAGCTGATCTTCATTATTAGAAGGAATATCATTGTAACCATCAATTGTTACGACTTTTGTGTTGCGCTACAGTTTACACAACAAGCAAACAATAATAGGGTTTAATTAACTACTAAGACAATTTGAATAAAGTAATGACGGAAAGAATAGAAGAATACATTACTTTGTTTTTATTACAAGAAGTTTCTCTGCCTTTATATGGGTAATCTTCTTCGGTATCAATTCCTTTGTTTTTTATCACAAATTCATACGCGTAATCCATTAGTCCACCCTCACAGCCGGCATTGACGGTTCTGTCACAATCAACCAATTCTTGTTCAGAAAGGCTGACAAGGGATCCAGTTACAATTTGATTGATTCCTTCCATCGCTCCTGTGGCTGAAAATGCCCAGCATGCACCTGCATGACAAACCGTAAAAAAAGATAACTATGAGGCCAATACACTTTACTTGCATATGATTGGCTTACAATAATGAAATACAAGTATATTAAACATAAAGCTTTTGTGCATCAATTTGAAATAGTTATCTAGTTTTTTACAATTATATTTTAGTTATAGTTTCATCATTTTCTGATAAACATGACAAAAATTAATGAGAAAGACAGCCAGAATATAATCTTATCGTATCTCATACATGCATGCTACAAAGACACTGTGGAATCACTTGCTAATTCTGCTGGATTAAAAGTATCAGCTCCTCGGTTGGAGGACATGGATAAAAGAAGACGTAAGGCTGTCTTCTGTTTTCCGGAAAGCTTTTAATCTCTTCTAATTTAGCCTAGCATCTTGGTTTATTTTTCAATTATAAAATAATCATATTGGCATATTGCATTGAACTCCAAGCTCAGCTACTCAAAATGTTGCCATTTTCAACTCTAAAAATAAGTAGATTTCTACCTGATAGTTACAACTAAGTTCTGTATGTTGGCCTTGCAGTAATATTTTGTACGCTTTTAAGAAGGTTTCAGTTTCTTTGCACATTGATTTGCTCTTATAAGACTCTTAACATAACCTTTTCAGGAATTTTACAATCGGTACTAGAGGGCAATGCATTGGAGGCTATTACACTAACAGAAAAAGTGTCACCTGACCTCCTTAAAAATAACAAAGACCTACATTTGGATCTTTTGATCCTTCATTTTATTGAACTGATCCGTTTAGAGAAATGGTGAGCTAATAATATTGTTCAATATTTCATCTGAACCTTTCTGTATTCTTTTATTTAATTTACGTATTCTCAGTGGCAGCACAGAAGTGCTTGAATTTGCTTGGGAGAAGTTGACCCCTTTTGGGAAGATGCCAAAATATGTCGAGAAGATTGAAGTATGTTCTTGCATGGAAGAAAATCAATTTATAAGTTTATACTGTATCATTTTTTTTAGGAGTTTGGTTAATGAACGACTTCCTTCCATGCAGGATTTTATGGCCCTTCTAGCTTACGAGGAACCAGACACATACCTATGTTTCATCTACTTAACCCTGAGTACCAACAGCAAGTTGTCGACAGCTTGAACCATGCAATTTTGGTTGTATGCTTTAACATTTATTCTTTCACACGTCTTATGCATGTTATTGTTTCTCTTGTTTGTTAGGAATAAACCGCACGCACACACAATAATGAGAAAATAACAGAGAATGAACACGAAAGATTTAACGTGGTATCTCACACTAAACTGTGTGAACTAATCCACGGGGGGCAAACAGGTTTTCTTATTATTTGAGTGAACCACAAAAACCGAAAATTACATGTACAAGAGATGTGATTATATAGACTACAAAACTAGGGTTAATACTTGTTCCCCAAGTAAACTAAAACCGGGCCTAAGTAATTGAGGCTGGCTGCTCAGCCCCTTAACCAATTAAGGCCGACTGCCTTAAGGAGCTTTTAGAACTCTATAACCTTTTAATGGGCCATAGACAACAACTGCCAACAATCTCCCACTTGGTGTCTTCAGACCTCGAACTGCACCATCTTCAATCTCTTCTGTACATCTGCGCCCTAGTTGCCCCCCGGGCCTTCTCATCAGTTCACCTGAAGGCCTACTATTGAGTTTCAACTCATCAGTCACGGCTATCTCTGCCCCTGACTAGTCCTTTGTCTCTACCAGCTCCCACTGAAACGAACTGTCAGATCCTGAGAATCCCTGAGAACAAACACTCTTCTTTATAAGCAAGAAATCATCTGGAGAGAATTTATCAGTCGAAAGTCGAAATCCTGGTTTTCACAACCCACTGTCGTCTGTCGTCTGGAAGCTGTAACAGAAGCTTTGACTAACTTACTGCCAATGCTCCCACTGTCACAATGTCCCCTGACTGGTCTAACCTTTCGAAATCGTTCATCCTGAATCTTCACATTGGCTCTAGGTTTCTCTCTTGCAAAGCACACCTTCTTCTGCCCACGAGATTCTGTGAACCGGACTTCCTTTTTCGTCAGAACTGATCTATTCTGATCTTCTGATGCCAAGCTAACAAAGTATAACGGACCTTTCTTGTGTCCACGAGCTACCATATTTAACGGCTAAGCATAAATTTTATTTAGTGTATTAGAAATGCACCTGTTTGGACCCGTACTAAAAAGTTACTTGTTCCATCCCAAACCTGTCTTGACCCGCCAACCAGTCTGACTCGCCCATTTTGCCACCTCTAATTTCGAGTTTATGTTTTATATCATCCCCTTTTGCACGAGACATGTCTTTTAATGTCTCGGCTCTTATTAATTATCGTTTGATTCATGATACTCTCAGCTGATACAGACATGCGAAGTTATTCGAACTAGAAAGGCTAATCCAGCAAGCAACCGTAGTTAGGCAATGCTTGAGTGAAGAACTTGGAAAGGTAAATTGAAACTTTTTTGCTTTCCTTTCTTTTCATATCTTAATATTAATATTACTTAGGTTACTTAGTTTCTGGATTTCCAACAATAGGATTCTTTTACTATATTTAAGCTCACCCTCTTGTCAATTGAAATAAAAAGGAGCATACAGGTGAAGAGAGTTTTCACTAGCTTAAAATTGATATTTAAGAGATTTATTGTTTGGTCACATTTTGGTCTTGGAGTAATATACACAATGCCTTGTATCGTAGGATAGATCAAATATAATTTTTTGTGGGCGAATACCCAAGCGATCTTTGAGAATGCTTAGAAGCATGTTGAACTGATTCCAAACACTTCTTTTGCATACATTGAATCCACCTAAATTTCTTTTGGCCTGTTAGGGATCTTGCTATAATCTCTTTTGGACATAATATGTCTCATTTACCATTACCAAACCCAACATACATAATTTTTCATTTGCAGCATGTGCGATGTGCACATGGGATGTAAGATTTATCATAGATATATTATCTTCTTTTATTAAAACCAATAGTTCATGTTCGTGTTTGTTATTAGCTAGATGTCCTTGCAAATGAAGTCGGATCAACTGGGAAATGCACCTGGGGTTTTACCCACAGGTCATGGGTTCGCACCTTCGGGTTGACATGTCTGTGGGATTTTTCCTTGGAGAGTCACTCTGCGGTAGCGCATGCCCGGTTAAGACAATGTAGTCTACCCTGAGTGGCACTCACCTTGTATGGTGAGTTGGAGGTGATTCGAAACACTCCGTTCCAAAATTAGAAATAAAATATAATAAAATTGATGTCCACGTGTCGTATTATTACTAGTTAGAACATATCCAGGAATTAGGCAAGTGAGGGATTTAGTTAATGCACATGTAGCTTAGCATAAAAGGAAGTCTAAGTAATAGAGTTGATATCATTTGATCATTTGCTTCCAATTGTGAATTTTATTGTGAGCTGTTCTACAATTTAAGATAAGTCCTCCATTGTTATATCTTCCTATTCGGTTTTGCCCTTATCAACTAATCGTTTGTTTTTCTGTAAAAGGTAAGCTTAGCAACACTAAGAGGTATTTGTAATTGCTTATTTATAAGGCGTTTTTCTGCTAGAAAAAATTAAGCAGCTAACTACCTGCTTATGAAAATATATAAAACGACAAGCAATAAACAGATAAGCCGAAAAATAAGCAATCCCAAACACCTCCTAAATTTATACATAATAAAAAATTAAAAATTAAAAAAAAAAAAAAAAACATACCACAATTTCCTTGATCTTTAACATTGGCAACTGCTCCTTTATCTCTCCAATCAATCGCTTTAGGGACACCATTACCCGACCGAAGAACCGAATTCCCACGATTATTTAACCTGATCAAATTACTCGACCCAACAGAAAGACCATTCAATCTAGCAACCTTAAACTCCTCATGGGTAAGATCAGCAAACCCATTAAGTGAAAGTGTATACAAAGAACTTATATTATTATTTGTATTATGATTAATAATATAATCATAGTTGGCTTCAAAAACTTTAAGTCTGTATAGTTTTTCTTCTTCAGTGGGATATGATTTGTTGTGGTGGGTGCACCATTGTTGGAAAATATCACATATTGATGATGATGATGATGCAGGTGGTGGTGATAGGATGAAGAATAAGAGAAGTGAGATTTGAGATAGTGAGATCATTTTTGTTATAGAGATATAGAGTTTTGTGTATGTATATGTGTGTGAGATTGGGGTTGAACTGAAAGACGGGGAAGTTGGAAGTAGTGTTTTGGTATAAAAATAAAACACGTGTAATTGTTTTCGTTGTTAAGTTAAATTAAAATAGGAATTTGTTATTGGTCGTATGGAGAAATATTTTTAAAAATAATTGTTTTTTATATAAGTTAAAACTATGAATAACAAAATCCATTAAATAAAATTTAAAAAAATACCATCATTCCATAATAATTATCAACTCGTATTATCATGCTTAGTTTAGAAAAAGTGAAAAACCACCGATAAGGATCTAATAGTTCATGTTGAATCACATGAACCTCGTAGATTATAAATTAAGGTCTTGTTAAACCTACCAATTTATTTTAATTTAGAATTTTTTTTAAATCAAAACACTAATAAATGCATAATAAAAGACTTGCCTAGTGTTTCGTAAACAATTTTAGTGGGACTGCCTGTTTCGTAAACAAACTTGAATTTTTTATCTTTTTATTTATTTAAAGGTGACATAACTTATTATTTATATCTGTTTTTTAAGTTAAATTATTAATAACTAAATAAAATTTTGTAAATCAACTTTTTTTTTTTCTTTACTTAATTAACTAGAGGACAGATCGTACAGACCCGTACGATGCACAATCATGAAAATCTATTTGTTTATGTAGTTATTGTGGTATTGTTGAAGTTGGAGGCTCCATATGGTCACGACAGGTGTTATACGTGAAAGCAAAAGTAGGTGGTTGTAATTCCATTATACGTGAATGGTAGTAATAACAATAACAATAGTTAATTAATTAGGGTACTAGGAGTCATCTTCTTCATTTATACAGCTTTTTTTTATTATTATTTCTAACCCTCTAACGACCGAATGTTACAACATTGGTCCCTGTTTCGCCGGCTTCATCAGAGGGCTCAAAGCCCGCCCACCAGCCCGTTAAAGCCAACCCGTC
>JAOEHQ010014776.1:0-15560 GCA_025447715.1 Asclepias incarnata
TGAATTAGTTGAAACTAATGATTTATGGAGGAGAGAGAAAAATGAGGGAAAATGTGTGGCTGAGATTTGTCCCTTGGTTTCCAAGGAAAATTAAAGATGCATTTGAACAAACCTCATATATATATATATATAAGCACACCAACTGTTTGTTTTATTGTTACACTCTCCATAAATTCATGTCTTTATTTTGAAGATGGTTGAATAAGTGGATACTAGAATGCAAAGTTTGTTACTTTGGTACATTATTTGGATGAATATAATAAAACCCTTTTAAAAAGTTTACAACTTTATAACTCTTAAAAATTCGTTATATCCAATTTTACTTTCTTTTGCAAAATATACCCATTTGATTTATGATGGTTTGAATCATTATTAGGTTACTTTTAGTTATTTTTGTAGGTAAATATAAGCTTTGTTTACCAAAGGGCTTTTTGGCCTGGCCGTATTTGAGGTGGCCTAATAGCCAAGAGTTTGTGGGTTCGAGTCCCATTAATACCTGTCTTTGAAAATAACCAAAAAAATGAACTTGTGTTTGATTTTGCAGGTTTGAAAAAGGTGAGAAATCATTATGGTGGGATTTAAAAATAGGTACATGGTGATGGAGGTGTTTGTGGATCCAAATAAAGATATTTCAAAAGACGATCCGGTTATTCTTAGCCAACATAATATATCAAAAGCAATCAAAGACAGCATTCTAGTCAACTTTGGTGAGTGCGGTCTTGCTTCGTCACTAGGATCATTCCAAGGTTGGTAAACAGTTATGTAACAGGCAACAACTTTGCTTTAATATGCTTTTATTTTGGTGTGTTTGTAAGTCTTTGTTGAACATGGATGTGTATGAGTGAATTTGGGTTGCATTTAATCTGTAACGGGTCAAATGGGTTAACAGTTTAGCCAAAAAGGAATCTGTCAAAATTAATAGAGGCACTCTAAGTGATTTTTGATGCCTGCAACCTCTTAAAACGTGTTATAAAAACTTTAGATTGTTGTTGAAATAATGTATAGTTTGCAATCATACTTTATGCTTTTAGTTCTTGCAAAAACTTGTGAAAAACTAAGACAAAAGTGTTTTCGATCAACAGATTGAACCAAAAGTTACAAACCTTTGACACTGGAAGCGTTTTGACCAGCAACCCGAGCTGCTCATTTTGCGCCATCTATGAATAGATGAAATTATGTTTCATGCTCAAATACTAACATCTCAAGTGAATCACTTTGCAGTCAAATATGTGAATCACATCACCAAAGTCTGTATTATCCGAGCTTCAAGGGATGAGCATCAAAAAGTTTGGGCTGCAATTACCATGGTCAGAAGTGTAGGAAATTGCCCTGTGGTTTTCAACTTATTGGACCTTAGTGGTAAGCCAATTTAACTTGGAGGTGCCCGAATGGATGGGTTGGGTAACATCTCAAGTCGGGTCGGTGGAGTTTGGTTCACCCGAAATACATTCTGTCTAAATTTGTTGAATAAACTTTTAGTGTATCATTTATTATCAGTATTATGATATACCTAATTTGGGTGGTTGACCCATTATATCATTTTACCTGTTTCCTTTTAGCTACTTTTTTACTTAACTGGTTTGACCTAATATAGATAAAACATAACCTGAATATACCCGTTCATAAATACTACAAATTATATCAGACAAACTTTAAGTATCAAGCACACAAGTCTTTCCCTATATACTGCTGAAATTTCTTTTGACTATGCTTTAATCAGGCAACATCAGAGCCTGTAAATCTGCAGCTTTGAAGTGTGAAGATTTGAAATTTGAACAATTTAAAGTTGTATTTGGGGATCCCCGAACAGAGGATGTTAACAAACATATGCAGAATCTTGAGAGAATCAAAATGCTAGAGCACTGAAAACACAAGTTATTTCATCTAATTTTCAGGTAAGTTGAATTTAGTGTATTCTAAGAAAATAACCCTGTAATTTATTATTTATATTACCTATTATTCTTACAGTTAATCATTTTACGAGTATGCTACTAATTCCTACTGGAACATATCTTTATACGTACTTTGCTGCCCTGAACCAAAAAGCATCTTATGGCACCCCAAAAAGTTTATAGCTTAAGATTGCTTACCACTATCCCATAACTAAATTGAAATCGTGGGAACCAACCATCTATTGACTTACTCTATCAAGTTCCTAAAACTTTTTGGAAGAATATGGTGTAGGTACCTCGAATGGCTTGTCTTTTAATGGTATTTAAAGAGCTATAGGCCGAATAAATTGCCTGAACAAGGTATTTGATCAGCTATATCTTAGTGTCTCTTTAGGATGACTTATAATTGAGCCCTTGATTATTATATTTTGATGAGCCCACTAACATGTGTCTTTGTCACCAAAATTTCAACCAAAAGTGCCCCTCTTTTGTTTAATAGAAACACATCCGACATCCCACATAACGAAACTACCTATTCTTTTTCATTCTGACACCTTTGTCAACACTCATCTTCAGTCGTAAAGAAATACGTGGATGGAGTTTCTTATATATCAGTTAAGTCAGAATTAAACAACACATTTCATACTTTGGAAAAGAGAATCATTATTGTGAGAATAAGCTTTGAGGTACTTAGACTATTTGCTTCAGAATTTTTCAAGAGAAGAAATTGACAGAGCAAGTCATTATTTGGTTGTTACTATTGTAGGTGATGAGTTCATTATAAACTGTTTTATCTTAAGGAAATCAGAAAAATAAGGTGGTGTCCCCAATGGAAATATAACCTTGTTTTAGTAAAGAAAATCAGAAAAATCAAGAGGGTTTTGGTGCATACTTTATCAAATGAAACCATGTGAGCCACAAAAAGGTCAACAACTGGGTGGGTTGGGATCCTGTTTTTTTTCAGTAACACAAAAAAAAAAAGGTAGCGTGTTTGTGGTGTGTTAGTATGTGTTTACGTTTGGGAGGATAATTATAGCTGTTACGATGCTTCATTAAAATAAGTATCTTTGGTACTATTCTAGTGATGAATTCAATTAACGATGTTAGGATTGTTCATCAAAATGAAAACTAAGCATTAATAGTAAAATATGTGGCGGTGCTCGTGGTCGTAAGGATACGATTGAGTGTTTGTGTTGTCAGTCGTATGTGGCGGTGCTCGTGGTTGCAATGGGCTAATTCATTTTTGCTTCAAAAGCTGTACACCTCAAACAGTGTGTTAGCAATCGTTAGTTGCTCATCTTATTTTCACTCTCCAGCTGTTCTTCATCGACTTTGGCGCTTGCCTGATAATGGCGTGTGCATCTCATTGGAAAAATCAAGTCAGTAAGTCAAGAATCGTACTGTGAAGGTGTGAAGCCTGATGGTGGAGTTTAATTTACTAAAACACAGGTTTTCACAATGGCGTGGCAATAGTTTGAAGATTAGCCAAGTAATGAACTTGTGGAAGACGAATGAAACTTTAAGTTTGAATGGCGATATTTGCAAATGGTCGAAGTTTCTATTTATTAATTTTTATCATTTTTCATAGTATTATTTCCGATAATTTTTTTGGTCTACGCCACTAACGGACGTTAAAAATCCAATAATTACACTTCTGGTCCAAGGGTGTGTTTGTCATTTCATCGCTACCATCATCATCTTCCCTACCATCATCTTCATCAACAAACATCCAACAAAAACCACCACTATCATCATCATATAACACATTTCAATTTTTTTTCTCTCTCCAACTAATCCCATCAATTCATAATATCAAAATCATAAAACCAAAATCCATACACTTTTACTAACAAATACATATATATATTTTTTTGCAAATACTAAAATCCATATCCTGAAATGAAACAAAAATTTGATAATTAAACACATTCAAACATCAATACATACATATTCATAAATATGAACAATAATACCATTTTCATTTTAAAAGTTTTTTGTTTGTAAGAAGAAAATAAAAAGTATAATGAAAAAGGAATGAATTGAAAGAAGCAGCTAACGAAAATGTATGTATTTGTTGTATTATATGAATATGAATATGATGAATTAAGCCATTCAAAAAATAAAATATGAATTAAAATTGAATACATGAATGATTGAATAACAGTAACAAATTTTCACCATCTCCGTTTTCTTTTCTCTGCAAAGAGGCTCCCAACAAATTCAAAATATTCAATTGCTTCCCTTCTTGATTGTTTTTAATTGCCACTTCAATTAAATCCTTTATCAGCTTTATAAACAAATCTTCACACAATTTACTCTCTCCATCATCCTTCCTTTTTGGTGGTGTTAGAAAGACAAGAAGAAAAGACACACACAGCCAAGAGATTTGGGATTGTAATCGTCTACCACCTTTTTTCTTCTTTATCCATCGATCGATCTAAAGAGCCAGCATCAAGAGCCAGCATTGATCGATCTAAACGCTTTCCCCGTCCTCTTCATTCAGTGATGATCGATATAAAGGAGTTGTCGGATCTGGTGGTGGTGGTGCCGACAGTGGTGGTGGTGTCGCTCTCCTCAAAAACCCCTTTTTATCGTTATAACAATAGATCCAACCACCCGTTTATTGTTATACATATACATAAAAAAAAATTTCTAATTGATAATGGAATTTGTTATTGATGATGAGGTTGTAGTTTGGAGATTGATTTGATTTTGGACTTTTTGTTGTTATTGATTTTGATTTTTGTAATTTAGACGTTGATCTAGATCCGGTATTATAGAAGTAGACAAAAGAGAGATGAAAAAGACGGATATGCCCACATGTGCAGGGCACATGTTTGACTTAACGGTTTTTAATAATGTCCGTTAGTGACGTGGACCAAGAGTATTGACGGGACTCCAAAGTCAGGGATCAAACTGTAATTTATGAAAGGTAGCGATTAAACTAACAATTTTTGACAAACAAACCACAGGGACGAAATTTGTAATTAACTCTGTTATATATACATCTGAGGCTCTCTCCCCTTCTATTACATTACTACTAAGTCGGGAACTCTCATTTTGCTCAATTTTGCGGCTATTTATCTCTAACCACCCTAAACAGGCATACAATAAGTTGCTAAACCCAATTGGGCAATAGCCGTAGTGACATACCGTAAATTTGCTCATTAAGACCATTTCATACGATCGATAATGAAACACTGAAAATGCTCGTTAATGGTCATGTTATTGGCAGTTTGAATGTCTTTTTACACCTAACACAACTATTAATGACAGGTTCAAGTAAAAAGAAACAATAAAACTAGAACATTTTCTAAAATTCTAAAACTCCTGAAACCACTAAAAGAACGACTAAAATATACACCTGGTTATAGGGGCCAGGATGACTGCCAAAAAATAGTCATTGTACACGCTCTGCACTTGTCTGCTGACCATGACTCTCGGGTGGCTGACCTCCATTTTCAGCCATGTCCAAAGCCACATCAGAATCATTATTAATGTTAGAGTCAGAATTCGGGTTGGGGTTGGAGTTTGAACTAGAGTTAGCAATTGTTGCATTTTCTGAGTGGACTGGTATGAGAAAACTTTGCATTCTCGAAAGGTAACTTTGACTAGTAGGTTGACTTTGGGCTTGATAAGTTGTTGAAATGGTTGATGGATGGTTAGGATCAGGTGGGATATTAGGGAGATCATTTAGTTCGAGGTTGGGAAAGACTGAACACCGGCATCGAGGGCATTTTATGTTTAACCTTAGCCATTTATCAATGCATGGTACATGAAAGTTATGAGCACAAGGCAGGCCACGAACCTGAAAGTCATGTTAGAAACTTAGAAAATGACAAGAATGGATAATTTTATTTATCATTGATGTCTTAAAACATGCATTCTAACAAACTATTAACACTATAAAAGAAATTCACTACATATCCAAACTAGCGTTGAGAGAATAATTAACTTTTTGACCGTCACACTTGGCTATTCTTCTCAACAACCATCGTTCATAAATGCTCAAAGAACTCTCTAGTTTACAAATTGAGCTTGGGCAGACTGAAAATGTACATGCCACATCAAAAGTAACTTTACTAATTGTTGCAAAATGTAGTATGATTTGCATGTTTTGTAAGATGATGGTTTGTTAAAATGAAAGAACCTAAAAATGACAATTTAAGAAGTCTAAAGCCATCTTTTTAAGCCAAAAAAGAGTTGTAGTGATACAAAGTCAGAACAACTGTTACCTCGTCTCCGACATGGAACTCCTCCAAACATATTGGACAGTCACTACAGTCAGTTGGAACAGCTTTCAACGAGAATAATGGAAGTTCCTGAATTAATATCTCCACTGCTTGCCTCTACATGCCAAAGTTAGAAATCACACATCAAAAAAGATACGCAATTAAAAAGCAAACACAAAATTTGTGTTTTATCTCAAATGGACCATATAAGAAAAAGAGGAATGGGTCAAATGTGGTGAAAGTCGTCCAAAGTCTACTTTAAATGCATACAACTTCCTAAAGCATTTTATTCAAAAATTTAAATTTGCAGATAATTATTTTGTTCTTGTAATTATAATTTATGTTATAATAATTAATACTTAAATGCACAAGAATTGTTTGTGCGTCAACCCAACCTGACCCGGCCAACTTGTAACCTGACCTTCTCATCTTGTCAGCTCGAGAAGCAAGTGTTGTAGGCAACATGATAACACTGAAACTTTTTGTACAACACAAATAAACCCATTCACAAGTAAATGTATCAAAAGACAACTACTTATATGGAACATGTTAACTTATTGGCTACATGAACGCAAGTAAATTAAGATGATAGGAATGTCACTTTCAAAATACCCTCCGATTTACCTGGTTTTCAGATAAGTAAAGGCCAGGATGATGAGGAGTGGCATCATGTTCCATGACTCTCATCTCTTGAGCAGCACTTTCAAATACCCAATCTGGCAGACGAATCATGTCGACCAACACCTGGAAAAGATACAGTTAGTACTTAGTACAATATGCTAAGCAAGTCAAGAGAGAAAGAAACATATAACAGGATCCATTTGTCATGAAGTATAATTACGATCATTTAACTTCTTTTGGAATGAAAAACAAAAAACATTGTATTTCACTTATTCGTAGGGACACTTGATTAGTTGATTTCAACAAACTTGAGGAAGCCATGAAAGAATCAATCAGATGAGTCAAACATGCCTTTAGATGATGTAATCTAATGATTGTGCTCTTGTTCAATTCGTAATCTTGACGAGAAAATAACCACTCTTCATATACTTGATTAAACCACATGTAGTTAGTTATCTGTAAAATATTACCATACTCACTTATAAATTAACACATGAACACGCTACATAGTCAAGGCACAATCACGCAGCTAATTAATTGTATAAGAACTTTTGAAGGGGGCATATGCCGTCAAAGAAAGTAGCTTAGGCAATAAGATGTCCAGAAAATTTTTAGCACAAAAGATTATGTAAATCATTAACAAAGTATCAACTAAACTTAAACGAAAAACTGTGCTTCTAGAAACAAACACATGTAGATAGTATGAAACCTGATATTAAACCTCCTAGATGATGAACTAGATATGCTAAGACAGCATCTCTAGTTGCTGGTAATGGAACGTGTTGGGCCCTTCAACATTTTTAGTCATAATATTGGGAATTGAAAGTGTATCCCACAGTTTAGATGTTCATGCCTCGGGATACGTAACATAGAAAAGAAAAAAAATAAGTAGACATACCCCATATTCTGAAATACGGGACATAGGAATCCCAAGTTCAGCCCGTTCCCTATGAGCTTTTCTTCTTCTTAACCACTGCATATAAGAAAATTGTAAGGTTAGATTATGATATTGCCAGCTTTGTCAAAGTGACTGCAACAAGAAAGAATATATCTTATTGCACCTTATTCACTAAATATACGGCAAGGCAGATGAGTCCACAGTAGCTGAAAATCAACCATACAAGAAAACCCCATTTCTGATTTCTTTCAGGCAACTGCAAGAACTTAAACACAACCATTAAAACAATTATTTACACACAAAAGCAAGGTCTTAATGGGTTACTTACAAGAAGCTAGAATAACACACATACACATTTATGCGCGCTAGTGAACCATATAGATCCCGTAATACTCCAAGCCCATAAAAATGGATATAGCACGATATACAGAATGGATAGAACCACTACTCTTCCGATAAAATAAGCATCTCTTTGCTGCCTACCAAAATCCCTATATCATTTTAAAAGAAACTGAAATATTAACTAGGGAACTGAGACCGCAGTTATGTTCTTAAACCAGAATTCTTTATTATAAGACAGGCCAGAAAGAAGACTAAGTTGATCAACTACATAGAAGATAATTCCACATTTGAGACAGATTAAAGATATCAGCACATAAACCATAAATACAAGTTAAAGCATTTGTATAAATGTATCCAATATTTACTCTTTTGGAAAAGAACTATAATGGACTCCGAAGCATAAAAAACTCTTGAAATAATGATATATCAGGTAGTAGCAGATAAGTATTTCATATCTACATGACTTATGATGAGATAAAATAATCATCTGATGAAGTTTTTGTAAATCATTTGCAGCTAAAAACAAAATTAACTTGTAACATCCTCAATCTCGTAGTTGATATTCCAAGAACATTCTGGTTCAAGAACATCACAGCAGTTCTAATAATTGGGTTACCGATGAGTCCAATAAACTTATGAAAACATATATTCCCTGTAACTTTCAATACATAACCGGGTTTCGAATTTGTAACTATCAAAAGTACATACACTCATAAATAATGTCAGCTGATGAAGGAGAGGACTTACAATCCCAATTTAGCTGCAAGAGCATTGTCTACAAACATCAATAGGCGGAAAACAAACACAGCACCATAATCAATCTGAACCAAACAAACATACATAAATCAAGGTCTAAAAATGTAGTAATTAAGCCAAATGAAAGAAATCTAAATTCATCATGTTTACTCACCACTATCCACAAATGCAATGGGTGTGTACATTGATGGTACCGCTTCCAACTCAAAAGAACCATAACTCTGTTTGGTTACAAGCTTAAAGAAAACATATAAACATCTTTGAAAAGAGTAAAAATAACCATCACAAAAACACAACAAACTTTTACCAAATTGTCATTGCACGTAATGAAGTATTCCATTTTTCGTACGTTTTGTATTGACAATTTTATTCCAGTTACCAATGTTTGTAAGTGATCTTCTATAGTAGTTTTGATGAGATGGTGGTGTGCCATGCCACACACCATTTTTACCTGCTATAGAAGGCTACTTGTATACATTGGTAACATAATAGAAGTTTGTTACAACAAATGAAGAGAAAAAAGGTTCTATAAATACGACAATTTGGTGACAGTCCCTTACATTTTGGTACAGTTTTTCCTTAATAAGTTACTCCCTTCCCAACATCATATTACATTAAACATAGGAAAGGGTAATTAATTGCCCCTCTAGTAGCCCTCACTGACCGATCCCACATATCACATAACGCTATGGTTAAAGGGACATAGGGATGCGATTTGAACCCTTAACCTCCGCTCTTATGCTGTATGGCCCCAACTGCTAGGCTAGCATCACGGTGACACATCTATATCTATATAAGTATAAATTCTACCCGAACTTTATTTCAGTACAGTTCTCCCTAAAACATTCAAATGTTTCACTCCCGAGATGAGACACATAAATAAAAGCATTTACCGCAACAATATGTGACGACCTTTCATCAAATTGTATAATAAATTAAATTTTTTAAAACCTATTTTTTGTTCTAACAAACTTTTATTATATGTTGTCAATGTACGTAAGTGACGTTCTATAGCAGTTTTAATGACATGGCCATTTAACCTGCTATAGAATGTTACTTACATACATTGGTAACACAATAAAAGTTAGTTACAACAAAAAAAAGGTTTTTAAAAAATAGTTTACTACACAATTTGACAAAAGTTCGTTACATTTTTAATGTCATTTTCCCTAAATAAAACTGTAATTATACCCCAGTTAATTAAAAATACCAAAAAAGGATACATACTAAACGCAAGCATTGACAGAAAGAATGCATCATACCTGAAAACCATTTTTAAAAAATTATAACAAATTCAATTCCAGCAAAATATAAATGAATTACAAAATGGGTATGATCAAATATTTATATATATAAAAAAAAAACAAAAGATAAAGAAGGAATTAAACAAACCATTTAAAGTGTACACCTCTGATCGCCATATATGAAAAGTGAAGAAAAAGATGATATTCAGCGGAAAAACCCAGAAATATATGTTTTAATGATGAAAAAAACAGTCATTTTTTGAGATAGTGTGAATCTGAGAAGAAAAAAAAAAGTGAATCGGGGTGGGTGGTGACTGAAATACCAAAGAGAAGTGACGATCAAAACTGTGTGAGAGTATGTAAAAGCGGGGGAATGGAATACGCCGATAATTGTGTTATGTACAATATATTTCACTTGATATATGAATATAAAATAAGGTTTTGGTTAAAATAAAACAAGTATTAAGGTAAAACAAATAAAACAATTATATTTTTTTAACCGAAAATTTGTGCATCATGAAAATATTCGTGTATCATTGTATATACTTGTGTTCTATGAATTTTCGTGCATCACTTTTATCATGATCCAATGGTCAAGATACTTATTTGTTTTACTTTAATACTTGTTTTACAATAACCAACCTCAATAAAATAAATCAAACATAATATATTTTTTGTTCGGATCGGTTTTTATGGATCAGTTTTTAATATGAAAGTAACACGAACCAAATAGTTTAATTTTTTAAGAAAACAATATCATAACCATTGGTTTTTTCGGTTTAGTTTTCTTGGATTTTATTAATTATTGTTCAGTTTGTGTTCATTCCTAGTTAAATGTTGGGGATATTTTATTAGGGAGGGAATATAAAACTTGTTTTGATAATAATTGAAATAAAAAGGTTATTATTAATTAGTTGAAAAATAAGAGATTATTATTAGTTTTGAAGATTTATTAGTTAGGAGATCGATTACCTCTACTACCTTATATGACAAATGAGGAGTGTCTTAATTTTTAAAATTTTTAATTATTTCTTTACTTATCTTATCATATTAATTTATATAATCATTTTTAAATATTCTAACAATAATAGCAAATTCATTTTTTTTATATACACGTGTGTTAGGCAATTTAGAACCAATGGTCGACGAAACCGGCTGTCTGTCATCATCACCTTGTGATGCATGTATTGAATGAAGTTTACGAATTTTATATATATATTACAATTTACAATTTTTGAAAAAATCATCCATCACTACGCATTGCACGGGTGAACTTCTAGTTTAGTTAAATTCGTTGAAAATGAATAAATTAAATGATTAAAAAAAAGATTAAATTGATTTTATATAAAGACTTATATTGGTTAATAAAATCCTATTTCCTAAATTCCCCTTTTTTAAGGGGAAAGTATAGGTACTGTGGACATTACCTATGATACGTAATATACATTTAATATACATTTAATAAACGCCAGGGACAAAAAAAAATTTCTTCACAAAATCACAATACGTATCATTTCCCCTTTATATATATATATATATATATATATATATATATTTAGATATTAACAATGAAAATCATAAACATTTCTTATAAAAAACAAATGATTTTTTTTGGTGATTTGAAATATACATAGATTATTATCAACTAGTTATATGTTAAGTTATCTTTTAAAAAAACTAACTTTATTATCATTTTACAATTTATTGATTTTTTTTTCTTAAAAGGTGAATGTAACAAATCACCGGTATTTTATCCACTATTAAATTACCTACGACAATCACCATTATAAATCATTGTATACCTCTAATGAATAATATTTACTCCCGACGCATAACGCGAACATTAGACTAGCTTTTAAAATTAATCTCCAATTAAGACAATAAATTCAAGGTAATTTTTAGTACTATAAGTCTATAACACTCCAATATTGCAAGGTATTATTACATACTAGAATAGTATACGTGCAATGCGGCGTGTTTTAAAAGTGTTTTTTAATGGTGGTGTTCAATAATTTTAAATTGTGTAATAGTATAGAAGATAATGTTTCGATTAATTAAAAAATATTATTGTTATTTTTAATAACTAAAAATTATAAAAATATAAGTTATGATAATTTAAAGTAATAATTAAATAAATTATAGATACTTGTAGAGAAGTTTGAAAGTTGAAAAGAGATGGGGGAGGGTAAATGCTTTATAAGGTACTAGATGGATGCCCGCGCGATTGGGTGGTGATTTGGTGGCGATTTGGTGGCGGTATAGACCATTTTAGAGAGATCAAACCTGTAATTTGAGAGGGTGGATGCTTTATAAGAGAGTATAGATTATAGATACAGATATTAAAACATTAAATTTAAATAAGCATAGAAGTATTTATATGTTGTGATTAGTTGTATTGAATGTAGTTTTATAAAATACCCAAAAAATAAAAATAAGCAGTAATAAAACTCTAGTGATCCTTATAGAAGGAATTAAACGATAAAAATAATAAAAGTTAATAATAAAAATAAAAAAAATTTAATGGCTTGAAGAGAGTTCTTGAGCTAATTAGAAAGAACAAGAACATTAGTGGTGTGTGTGGTTAGTGGTGAACGAACGCAAGGAAAGGAGAGAAATAGATCAAGCCAATTTGATTTCAAGCATATTAGAAGGGTTGTGAAAGTTACATTAGTTGTTAATAATCTCTTTTAACAAAGGTCAATTCCTTTAATCTTGATATTTTTGTGTTAGGGTAAATTGGTGAAAAAGGGGAATTGGGAGATTTTCAATTCGTTGAAAAGATGATTTTATTAATCTAGGTAGTTGGTAATTTTGTTAATTAATAATAAAGCAACTATTTTGCATGTGATTTTTGCTTCTTGTTAGTAATTATGTTAATAACTTTATCGGCATAATAATAAAAATTAAAAAGAACAAAAAACCCTAACTTTTTCCAATGGCTCCGGTGTAAAGAAAGTTAAAAGAAAGTTTGCGGTAATTCATTTATTGAGGGTTGTTTGGCATCACTTTTCTTAAAAAGCCCATATATTTACCGTACTTGTTGATTTGTAAATCAGTAATAAAAAAAAATTAGGAGGTTCGCAAACCTCGCGTTGCGGGGCCGTAATTATTGTTTTTTGTGTCTTATTTTCTAACGACAATATCACAAACACAACATCGTAAATGTGTTTACTCACATATTAATATATTCGTAAACATAATGTTTAAAAATGAACCCGGAAAAAAAACAAAAACAAAAACTATTTCTTTAAGGAGAATACCACAAGTCCACAACCACGATAAAAAAAATTCCAAAAATCAGACCAAATCTTAAATATGCCCAAAAAACAAAAAACAAACTACAAAGTAGGCCCATAATTTTCTACTTGGGAAATTAAAAATCAGGCCCAATAGCCCATTACTATTCATTTAGATGAGTTTTAATATAGGACTAGTAAAATTCGGGTCCCGCGTTGCGGGACATAAATCGTCGTGTTCAAACCGTTGCGTTATTGTAGTGTACTTTTGTCGAACCTTTGTAGTAGCCTGTTAATGTTTGTTTGTCATCAAGTAAATATATATTGTTTTTGGTTTGCTTTGTTTATGAGTTAAATGTCCAAAAACAATACCATAAAGTGAATGACCAAAATATATATATATATATATATATATATATATGTTGGTGAAGGTGGTAAAAAAATTTTGTAAGCAAGCTGGCTAGCAAACAACTGTTCAGCAACCTGTTAGCCAGGTTGGTTACAAAAAATTGTAAGCAAGCTATTTAACATGTAGTTGCGCAGCAGGTTGCTAGCCAGACAGCTAAAAAAAATTGTAAGCAAGCTGGTTAGCAGGCTACTACGCAGCAGCCTGCAAGCCAGACAGTTTAAAAAAAATTGTCAGCAAGCTATTTAACATGTAGCTGCGCAGCAGGTTGCTAGCCAGGCAATTAAAAAAAATTGTAAGCAAGCTGGTTAGCAGGCTACTGCGCAGCAACCTGCTAGCCAGGCAGCTTAAAAAAATTTGTCAACAAGCTGGCTGACAGGCTAGTAGGCTACTGCGCAGCAGCCTGGTAGCCAGACATTTCTATCTTCGGACAAAGATACAACAAAGGGTAATTCTAGAAAGTACAACAATATAATAATAATAATAATATAAAATATGTTTATTGGTGGCAAGAAAATAAAATATATAAAAAAAATAGAGGAGTAAAAAAACAAATATAAAGGTCGTGGGGGTGGGGCCGTGGGGGACGTTTCTGAGTCAATCCATCCATACTAACACTTTCTTAAATCAAACAAAAAACCATTTATCGGGCTAAAAAGCCCACCGAGCCAAAACAGGCAAAAAACCATTTACCAGCCCAAAGGCAAAAAACCATTTACCAGCCCAAAAGCCCACCGGGCACAAAAAGCTCATTGGGCCAATGAACCCTTTACTGTTCATACCGACCATTCTGTGAGGGCACCGACTTGCGTCTTTAATGTAATATATAATATCACTTGTCAATTTAAAGATGCTTAAGACACTTTGTTTATAATTTATTTATTTTTGGTTAACTTAGGTTTTTGATTTTTTTTATGAGCCAACTAACCCCATACTCCAAGAACGACCATCCGTTTTGTAGGTAGTTTGGAGTCGTCACGGGTGAATCTCCGAGACCAAAAAAGGTATATTGTTTTGTTCATGGGATTCGAACTTGGAATATGTAGTTATTTTCTTCCTTAGAGACCAAGTCCGAGTCACTATTCTTGTTTTTAAACATTATTGTTTTTAGTTGTCTGTTTAAGATACTTCAGTTATTTTTGGTTTAAAAAATGAGCACTTTTACTTGGCTTGTTTTGAAACCAAACACAAGTCAATAGTCTTATTTTTAAAATCAAAGTATAAGCCATGTTTGTTTTTTGTAAGAGGTTGTTGTCTGAATCTGAATACCACTTTGAATATTAAGAAGTGATTCAAATGTCTGAAATCTGAATTATTATAGTTGTTTGTTTTTTAAAAACATCTAAATACGTATAATCGTCTGAATAACTATTTTAATGTTAAAATTGTTATAATTATTTTAAAAAATACTTGTCTTTGACATAAATTATTATAAAGTTGAAAAATAACTAAAATTTATAAATTTAAATAAAGGTATATATTTATGAGTATATTATTGTTTATTATTTATTTATTTTTTCTATTGAACCAATAAGGCAATAATATAAATCATATTATTAAAAAAGCCATAAATTAAAAAAGAAAAGATAAGATACACAATTTGTGGCTGGGAATAATTAAGAAAAGAAACAACCATTCTCACTTTTTCTCTCCTCGCAACATTTTATACATCATCATCGTCATAGTCATCGTCTTCTATTGTTCTTCTTATTCCCGAAAACAATCCTCAAATCAAAGTTTAATTAACTCATCTTCCTTCGCACTAGAAACCTCACCACCACTAGCACCATCATTATCAACCAATGATCAAGAAAAACGGGCGGTATGCTACAAAAGGAAACCGCCGACCGGTGGTTTGGCCGGTGGTTTTGGGTTAGTGACTAGTGAATCCCGATGGTGCTAAGAGGCTAAGGAAGATGAGTTAATTAAACTT
>JAOEHQ010014787.1:0-15553 GCA_025447715.1 Asclepias incarnata
ATATATATATATAGCGAATAAAAAAAAGAATTATAATAATTATTTGTATCTAAAAGTCACACAATTAATAAATAATACGAAAGAAAAGAAAAGATAAACATCAGAATTCAAACCTTAGTTTATAAAAGAAAATGTAAACACCAATACTTGGGTAACGTGGTTAGTATGTTTAATGGATAAACTAGAACTCTATAAGTCGGCTAGAATATTATAAATAAGACCTAAAAAGAATAGAAACCGGTTTTCACAAAACAGGTTTCTATAACCCTTATATGCGCTTTTCACAGTAGGTGGGCCTTGGGCCTAGGGTTTCAGGCGCCACTGTTGGGCTTCGCCTGCGCCTAGGCGCACCAGGCCAGCGCTTTTGACAACTATGATCCCTAGTCTTCCGAACCTAACGTAGATTTCCAGACTGTGTCGAGCTACTCCCACTGCACGAAACTCCCGTACACGTTCAGACTTTGAATACGCTACTCCGAATACGCTCAGACTGATTAACAGGAACCTCGGAATTTTTTGTTGTAAACTGAATTCACCTAGCTCTCAAATCAATGAGCACAACTTTAGCATTCGTTTTCACATAGGTGGTCACATCCCAGACGGAACAGGCACAAGATACAATGAACCTTTCTTGAAACCCCTGGCAATAGCCTGATGTTTCTTGAACACCGTCCACTTTCCTCCACCAAACTTCACATCAAAACCCTGATCATCCAACTGCCCAACAGAGATTAATCTTGTTTCAAGTTCTGGAACGAACCTGACATTATGAAAAGTCCAGGTAGTACCGAAAGTAGTATCCAAGTCAACATTACCCATGCTAGTCACATCAAGAATCTTACCGTTTAAGCCTAACCTTGCCAACGTTACCTTTTCTAACATTCCGCATGCCATCAGTATCCAGAATCCATGACCCAAGATTTCACACTACTTTCAACACTAAGTATCAAAGCATCACCATCATCAGAATCAGAAGCACACTTAGTAGTAGTATTCAAACCTTGATCAGAGTTCTTATTAGGACACGAACTCCTATAATGCCCTGTCTCGTTGCAATCCCAACAACGCAAACTCGGTCGAGCTCTGGATGAACTCTTGCCACGACCCTTGTTGCTCCCAATATTTCTGCTATTCCCCTTCTTGCCAACAAGCAACATCTCAGAAGAGGATCCCGACTGATTACCTCTTTGGCGAATATCTTCACCCGGTACCAAATTTCCGAATCTTTTCAAATGTCATCCCGTCAGTTCCCACCGAGTTAGTAACAACTGTCATTGTCCCAGACCAACTATCAGGAAGTGAAGATAGCAATAGTACAACCTTGGTCTCATAATCAAAATCCATCGTAACAGAAAACAATCTGGACAAGATAGAATTCAGATTGTTAATGTGCTTGGTACCTGAGTTTCCCTCCTTCATTCTCATAGTAAACAACTCTTTCATCGAAAACACCTTATTAGCTGCACACGGCTTTTCATACATGTTTGACAACGCCGACATCATACCATTAGCGGTGGTTTTAGATAAGATGTTATAAGCCACGTTCTTCGTCAAAGTCAATGTAATAATCAATCTTGCTCTCTTATCCTTCTTATCCCAAAGAGCTTCCTGTTCTTTATCCATCTTCTCTTGTTTTTTCCGAAGTACCATATCTAGATCCTTTTGACCAAGTAATGCTTCAACCTGCATTTTCCACCAACTAAAATTCAAACCGTCAAACTTTTCAATCACAAATTTTCCGTCTTCAGCCATAACAACAAACGAAAAGAAAACACGACCAAAGTTACCTGGCTTCAATCAGTTGATTTAAAATGCTTGAAAGGGTCCATCTCACACTTGATGCCATGCCGAGACTTAAAATGCAAAGTCCGAACAGGGGAGTCCATTCTCTGCAACGTATGGCAAATGCCTCGAGCCTGAGATGCCAACCTGCAGAAACTTGAATTAACAATAAATTCTACCTATATGGTAGCCTATGAGGACCAATGCGAAAGGCTCACAGAAAGGGAGAAAATGTTGACGCATGGTGGCGGGACCTAGAAACCATGATGATGAACATCTTCAAGGTGACGGGTAAACAGGGCTGAAGAGATTAGAGGTTACCGAGAAGGGTTATGGCAGTCACTTACTACGATTATAGCGACTTCAGAAAGCTGAAGATGAACATAGATTGAAGGAGAGTGTAAATGTTGGTGATTTACTTATTGGTTTATCACATTAAACTTGGAAAAAATTAACAAAAGGTCTCATTACATTTATGGGAGCATTTAAAGGGTTCCAAGAAAAGTAAAATTAATATACCAATTGTGACAATGTGGAAAATGCAATTTTGGTGTTCCCTAAATGTGAAAATTTTGATTTATGTTGCTTTTGCGAGCGAGAATATTTTACATACCTCACACTGTCAAAGTTGGTAGTTTATGTCACCTTTATTGACAATTTTCCCTTATTTTTCCCCCCCAAAAGGCGATTGCTTTACACAAGTAGCAACGCTTGTCTCTTTTGTGTTTCAAGTTTGTCCAAGAGAACAAAAAATAAATTCTGTGTTAGTTATTGGTTGCAACCTTCATCACCATCTTCAGCTTCCTTGCCTTCACAAATTGCGGTCACTTGTAAAGTATATTTATATTTATGATTATCATATGGGTACCATTCTTTCTGCAATTTGATTTTGATATAATTTTGGGCTTGAGAATGGTCTTTCTATTGTAGTACTTGTTTTCCAAAGTCTTTTTATGCTCTTTCTTTTTGGGTTTCAAAATATTTTTGAGAGACCTATTGCCTATAGGTACATTATGTTTAACATTGAACTATAACGAAACAACATTACTTTTTTTTAACAGGTATTGACAGCAATGAGAGCTAAAGGGGGAGAAGTAGCTGCTTCTCAAGCACTAAACCGGGCGAAAGAACTCTATAGAAACAAAATACATGAAACCGCTGCAGCTGATGAACTCACTTCATTGTTGGCAGAATGTGCAATCACCGAGGCTTTTCCCACAATAGCCAGACCACCGTCTACACCTAATAGCATACCCGACACCCCATCACTTGAACCAGATGCTACTATACTTGCAGAAACTGGAAGAAAGCAAATTGTGGTGGATGCATTCTCTGACGGTAGTAGTTTTGTTTGTCAACAATGTGGTGGCCTTGTTAGCAACGACCGCAGAGACGAGCACTATACCTTCTGGTGTGGGCGTTGCTGATATTTTACATGCTTCTTGTGTAAATGTTGATTCCATCTCCGCTGAGATTTGTCATGATTTCGATGTGTAATGTTTTTAGCTATGCTGAAATAGTGTAATAAAACATCTCTAAACCCAGATTATAAGGTAAAGTAATAAACCAAAGATAAAAAGGCTATAGAGTGAGGAGTAGCCCTTCAGTTTCTTCTGCAAGTTGACCACAACTCTATAAATGGGTTGATGTGGCCCAGATCTTTCATATTATGTAGAGTGGCAAGGTCGGTGGGTCAGAGTGGTTGTGTAATGGGTTAAAATGGGTTTGTGTGAAATAGGATGCTGACTGTCAACACTTTTTTTTTTTGGGTCAACTTTCTAACTTCTATACATAGTTGCTGTGTTCGTTACAGTTACACAAGCAATAATCTTATAAATCTTCCGAAAAACCTGTTCCCTTTTTAGCAGTTGTTTTTTTTTTCTGAGTTGACCCGTTAAAGACAAAACGAAACCAAAATGTCTCGGACAATAGATTGGAAAATTGTTATTGATAAATCTGCCAAACGTTTATCAAATTAGAAAGCAAAACTGATATCGGAGAATGACACTGATCTCGTTAGGCCTGGGTGCGCTTGGTACGTATTTCTTTTCTATCTTTAAGGTGCCATGATTTTGTCACGGCTTGAGTCCATGC
The DNA here is from genome assembly GCA_025447715.1 of Asclepias incarnata. Taxonomy (NCBI): domain Eukaryota; kingdom Viridiplantae; phylum Streptophyta; class Magnoliopsida; order Gentianales; family Apocynaceae; genus Asclepias; species Asclepias incarnata. Next base: position 3,877 of record JAOEHQ010014787.1, read on the forward strand.
GGTCTAAATTTTTTGGGGGAGGGTGTGTTGATAATCGTAAATTAGCTTGGGTAAAATGGAAATCAGTGCTTGCTGCCCAAGAGGTAGGAGGCTTGGGAATTGGAGTCTTCAAGCCCTTAATTTAGATCTACTTTACAATTGGAGATGGAGGGCCATTGCTAAACCAAATTCTTTGTGGTTTACTACTGTAAAAAACATTCATGGGGAAGAGTCACTTTCTTCTTTTAAAGCAAAGGGGGTACGGTTTGGAGTCGCATATGCTTGGCATTCTTTGATGCGCATGATAAGTTTTCTATCCCAAAGAATGTAATTTCTAAATGCGTTGGGAATGGACGTGCAACAAAGTTCTGGCTGGATGTATGGCTAAATAATGAGCCCTTGGCTTTCAACTGAAATATGGAATTCAGGGATGTGGAAATGGGAATGGCTTCGTCAATTGCGTGGTGGTTTGGAAACGGATAAGTTTTTGGCTGTCTGATCATCTGGTCGATGTTTCACTCTCAGAAGAAAATGACTACTGGAAATGGACTCTAAATGGCAGTAAATCCTTTGTGGTTAGAGACTTGCGGCATGCCATTGATTTGGATATGCTTCCGGTTGAAACGCATTCCACTGTATGAAACACGCTGGTTCCAAAGAAAGTTAATGTGTTTAGTTGGCGATTGTTACGGGATCGATTACCTACTCGTTTCAACTTGAGCAGGAGAGGAATTGAACTCTGCCCAATGTGTAACCGTGGAGTTGAAAGTAGTCATCATGTATTATGTGAATGCAGGTCTTACGGGGAAATTCGGGAGATGATGTCGAATTGGTTATACATTGATTTGCCTCGGCTAGAACTGCAGGGATATTTGGACTGGAACAAGATCCAGCATATGCAGAAGATGTACAAGAACGTACAAGAACGTTTTGATGGCTATTTGTATGGTTTGGTGGTGGTGGTCACTATGGATCTACCGTAACCAGATCGTCTTCAAAGGCAGCTACTCAATGAGTTTAGATATATTTAATTCTATTGTTTCTAATTCCTTTTTATGGATTAGTTCTCGTAGTAGGAAGGTTAATCTGGTGTGGCCACTATGGTGCATCAGCCCGAACTATTGAATGTAAATTGTTTATTCTTGCTTCAGCTCCTTTCCGAAGCATTTGTGATTATAATACAAGTTTTGCTGTTAAAAAATAAGCGCCTACACAGAAGAAACTATTAAAAACTCTATGATTATAATTGCATGCTTGTATGTTTTGTTTTCTTTAACGAATAAATCTACAACACTTGTACAACTAACCTAAAGAAAATCGGAAATCACATCTACATGCTCTCTTGATTTCAATAGAGAATATACAGCACCAAATGTTATAAATTTAGTGTCTATGATACATCACTTCTGGCAAAGCCTGTGAACGAGGCTTTGATCTCATCATGGTTTCATCGCTATGCTTTATAAGCTCCGAAAGTCTCCATGGTTTTTGCCACTTCCATTTAAATTGCAGTAGCCATTGATGATGACTCCTCTTCCACCTCCATAGTTTCCCAGGAGAACTTCCAGCTTGAGGCGGCTTCTTTAGAGACAACTGCCCAACTGGAACCATCTGCACTTCCAAGATTCTCAATTCAGTAAAGTAGTGCTCTTTATCGATGTCAAAGAAACATGGGTGGCAACATGTGTCAGTTATCATGTCAATATGGGTAAGTTTTTTGGTATGGGTCAAAGTGGGACTGGTTGACCTAGAACACATTGTGTTCAAAAATAGGTATTTCTTTATCGGCAATTAGCGAGTCAAATATGATTACATAAATCATATCCTTTTTTATAAATTTGATACTTTTTAATTTTTATAAGATGATTTAAAAGGTTATCTACTTAAAATTACACTTTTGCGAGTTTTGGCCCATTTGACCTGTTAGAGATAGTACCTAGCCTAAATCAACCCATTCATAATTAAATGTGTCCAATTGCTACGGCTACAAAGAAACAAAGAATATGACACAAACCTTTCGCTTCTGGTCTAGGAAGGCTACTGCTTCCCGAACTGAACCATTGGCTATACCCTCTGTGTACTTTAGTTGTTTGGGTGCTGGAACCGAGTTTGGAGACAATGGACCACTCATGTCATCAGCCAAGTGTTTCAATGAATTATGAGAGTTTGCCTGTTTTGTTGGAAAGATTGGTAGTAGTCAAAAATCCAAGCAAGAATCGTCTTTCAAATGTAGCACTAAGATGGTGTCTCAATTTGGGTTATGAAACGCATTAGCCAAAACAAGTCACAATAATTAGATAATCTGGTTTTAAAATATTCAAACACCCTCGAATAGGTTATGAAGCGGGCAAGCCTTTTTTTTTTTTAACCTTTTTATATTTTCTTTTTATCATTCTCAAAGATTGCCAAATCAAAATAAAATGTTATCTTACGGAAGGTGATGAAGCCAATGCAATCGCAACAGTTTGCTCCTTTACTTTTAGCTCCTTCTCGATTTCTTTTCTTCTCAACTCACTTTGTCTTAGTAATCCCACGAGTTCCTTTAGTTGTTCTTCCATTTCCTTCATTTCAAGATCCTTTTCCCATGATTGACACCTATTTCACATAATAACAATCAATAAATGCTTTAAGATAAGAGAAAAACACTAAAACACCCCTCCTTTATAGTCCATTTAAACATTGAGTTATTTCTAAGCCAAAACAAAATGATGAAATCAAGAAGGTTTGTTTACCTTGCATCTGCAAGGGAATTAAACATATATTGAAGTGAGTTCTTTGCATCTGTCATTGAGCGTAACTGATTCCAACGTCCACGGCTAGCAAAGGCACGGTCTCGTTCTTCTGCCTCGGATAATTGAGAAGCCATGGATACAAGTGAATTTGATGAAATGCTTAACATGTTCTCCAATGAAGAAATTCTTGCCATTCTTGCATTTGGTGACAAAGAACACGCCCTTTAACAGAAAATTCACAATACCCAAAAGTAAGTTCATTTTTTCACGGTAGAGGGGTAAAATGAATGGGGCGGGAAGTTTGGGTAAAGGTACGGGTTGGTCCGACTTGCCAACACTATCCATTTCTTGAACTATCTATATTATTTATTGCAAAAGCTATATTACTAAATAATACTCCCTAAAAATTTCTTTCAATAAAACGATTTAGGACACTGTAAGCATGTGAACACACTTTTAAGCGATCATTGACTATTTAAATCTGTCCCTTTACCAATAGAGTGCAAGTGGAATTGACCTGTTCATCTACTGTAAAGCTATAATTCAAATATTATCCAAAAAGAGGGGATGAAAGTGCACGGAATTACGATTATACCCAGAGAAACTATTCTTTCCTCTTGGAGGGCTAACCCCTTTTGAAGCAAATTCATCAATTTGTTTGAGAACCGCTAGCTCTTCCGCAAGTGCAGCCCTCCTGGAGAATAACCAATTAACTTTCACTAAGATCCAAAATACGAAACACATTTTTTAAGATTTATACTTTCAAAATTTTGTAGTTTTACGTACACTTGGCTTTGTTTCTCATATTCGTGTCGAACTTCATGCACATTCACCATCACTTCAAGCTCATGATCAAGCCAACGCTGAAATGCCTTCTCATTGTTCTGAAGGAAGCTTAAGTTCAATAACAGTTCGTCGAAAGCCCGGATAGATCACAAATTCATATTTACCCATAGATAGTTACCTGTCCATTTGCTCCGTTTCCATTGCTAGTGACTGCAAGATATTGGTGGCATACAAACATCAAAGGTAAGTATACAAAGGAATTCATCGAAAACATGATCTAGATTCATTCGTTCTGCATGTTACTTTGAAGACCCCAAAACATTGATTTTGGAAATACAACCCCCAAAATAGAATGAACTGAAAATAGGTGTCTTTTTTGTAGTATGATTTTATAAAAAAAATCGATTTGTACAAAGAATATACCTGAGTTGTCACGGGTAGATTTGCGGGCTTCTAGCAATTCTTTTAGCCTCTTGGTTGCCATTGCAGCCTCTTCTGTCTTTCTCTGAAGAACCTGAAAGGATAAATTTTATTACATCAATAAGATGTTCATGCCAACTCCTCTTGGAAAAAGAAAAGAAAAGGAAAGGTTGAGAATTTATGAGGACGAATTGCAACAAAATGAATACAACTACTTAAAAATTCTCACCATTTTCTGACGTTGATTAAGAGCCTGCAGTTTGTGTCTTTCATATTCGTTCCTCCTCCCTTCCTTCTTTAGCTGCATTTAACAAAAATTAACTCATATAATCATACTTCACGACTAATTAATGCAGTGCCACACGTCCTTCCTAAACAGGAAAACCAAAACTGGTAATTTCGTCCAATTTGCTTGTGAATGGGTTAATTTGGGTTATGTTTTATTTTTAAAGCGTTAAAAAGAAAAAAATTTAAAAACTTGTTTACCAAAGTGCATTTTTAATGCATGTAAACCCAGCAAACCCCTAAATCGCTTCATCCAATAAATTAGGGTAATGTGGTAATAACAGTATTCATGATCTTACTTAACATGCCAACTATTTATGAATAGCTTTCAACAAAAGACGTTCTGGGTCAACCCAACTCAATTACACTATACCAAAAATGACCCATTATCCAACCCACCAACTGTTCCACATTTAAGTAAAACTATAAATATACACCTGTAGCAGTTCTTTTTCACGAGATGCTTTCCAGTGCCGGAATTGTTCAGCCTCCTGTTTTATCTTGTGCTGTAGTTGAACCTACAAGCGCATCTAAATTAGCAAAAGAACTAAGACATGAAAAAGATATAATTATCAAGGACCCTATAACTTTTCGCACCTTTTGTGCCTTAATGAACTGTATTTCATCTTGTAATCTTTTTGCTGCTTCATCACTCTTTTGTTTTTGCCTCAGAAGCTGAACTTGACTCTCTTGTTTCTTCTTAAGCTCCTGAATCTGAAATGCATAGAATTTCCAAACTCCAAAGTTTACAACATGTTGTTTGATTGGCTACATCTGAACCCAAATGGGCAACAACCAAGGTTGAACATTTAGTAGAGGTGGCAAATATGGGCGGGTTAGGTAACATGTCAAGTTGTTAGTATTTGGGTCTGGACCAGGTTGACCAGACAATTATTTGTGTACATTTTGAATATATGTTATATTACGTGTGACAAATTTGTTTACAAAACTATATTTTAATAATAACTTAATTTTGTATGAAAATTATTTAGAAAGTATCATGCATTAGCAAATATACTTAGACATTTTTTCACCTGTTTGACCCAATTGATCTCTTTCTTTTACGCTATTTCTATTTCAGTTTATCCGTTTGACCCACTAGAGATGAAGGACACTCGAATCGACACATACATAAACAGATGGTTCAAAATCGCCTTATCTAACATATTGAACTATTAACCTGTGATTCAAGAGACTTCAATTTGTGAGATTGCAGATCTCGGGCCTTTTGTGTTTGACTATCTGAAGAAGCAGAAAGGTTTTCAACTTCAGTTTGCAGTCGATCCCTCTCTATCTGCATTAATAAGAAAAATATCAAAGTATGATACAACATGTAAAATGTAGTTTGCCTATGTTTAATTTTCTACCTGCACTGTCCGTTTTTCGTCCTCAAGTTCCATTAGTTTCTTTCCAAAATGTTGCTTGAGAGTCATGGTATCAGATCCTTCAAAAAGTCTCATTTCCCACTACAAAAAGTTGTGAAGATTTAAACAATTACAATGGTTGATAAATAGTATACACAAATTCATACAGGAGATTACTCGCCACACCTCTTTCTGTTCTAAGCGTTTATTTAATTCATGTAACTCCTTGTCCATAGAGTCTTGAAGAAGGGTATGCTCTAATTCTTTCGCTGCTTCTTCTTCTATGACACTAGAAGGGCCTATATTTATTGGCAACATATTATTTTGAAAAGACAGAAAATTACTTGCAACTATGTAATTTAGAGGTGTCACATTCAAGCCGTTTACTTACTTATGGCTCAATTCAGTTTATCTTTTATAGCTGATGGATGAAACCAAATATTTAGTTCGGAAGGAAACAAGTTAACCCTTCGATGCATCAACCAAGTCAGAAGTCACCCAAAACATTTAGTATATAAACCTCATAAATCATTTAATTTTAAAAACTATATTATTGAGTTTATATAATTTGTGCAATCATATTTGACACTATACGTATTATAAGAATACTATAATTGCTGGACAGACAATGTTTCGGGTCAACCTAACATACCCGAACTGAAACAAATTTCAATATTTTGACCTAAACCTATTATCCAACCCACCAGACATGCCAGTTTGCCACATATGATGATTGTGAGAGTAGGGGAAGACCTACCAATTTCACTCATTTGATAATCAGATGAATCTAAACTTTGCGCCCTTTTAAGCCCTTCGTTTTTCATGCAAAATGTATCACCACCCTGCAAATATTGGCACTAACACAAATGAGAAAAAGTCCTTGCAGCATAACTGATTATGTCCATATGTTAGAAACCTTTTCAGATTGATCAATAGCAACTCCTCTGCTTCGGTATCCATGAAGTTCCCTACATAGATCCTGATTAGTAGCTTCAAGCCATGCAATACGCTCCCGAAGAACCTGATTAAAGTTCATCTCACACAATATTTACTATACAATTAAACATTATGAGAAACAAGTGATTTTTTTAAATTATACCTGAAAATCGATGGAAGAACCTCCAACACGAGCACAAAGTTCTGCTTGCAAGCATTCTAGTTGTTGACGCATCTTTAACATTTCACTTGACACCGGATCCCTATTCACCTGTTGAAGGGTTTAAAAGTAATGACGTTTAGCAGTGCCTTCTAAAGGAAAATGCCAAATGTGAAAAAGACATGAAATACAAAGTTACAACTTATAAACATACCACTGGCTTATTCTGGATATTCCGAGCTCGATTAGCATACTTCAATGTGTTCAGAGTTTCCTCAGCATTTATATCAGCGGGACTAACACAAGCTGGAATTGGGTGAAAATTAAGATGTCAAAAGAAAATTATTAAATAATACTTGCGACTAAAAAGGAGATTCTATTTTTTAGACGTTACCAATCATAACAGTTCTGCTGTTCCCACCAAGTGAGTCCTGCAAGTTCAGTAAAGCAGTGATTATACGAAAAACAAAAATCAAGTAAGATAAAAAGGTCTATACTAAAGGTGGAAATTTCGACCCATTTACTTATTAATGGGTTGAATTAAAATATCCAAAATTTATAATACTATTGCATATGTTTTGTAATCAATAAGACTGCAGTTTGACCCAACTTTTGACCCGTACTGACAAAGACCTCTTTCAGCCTAAAACCCGTATCGATCCGTCCCCCAACCAGCCGGGTTCATGCTGCTACTTGATTTGAATTTATAATCTTTACATGTCTAACCTGCAAGAGCCGAGTAAGTTTACTATCTCGGTATGGAACATGAGCACCTTCCTTTCGTTTTTTCTCATCACCGAGGGCACTAATAACATTTCCAAGTGCAAGAAGGCCTTTGTTAATATGAACTCCTGTTCAACAAATAAACTTATCAACAAGGGTTGTTCTAAGCATTTTCTTTATTAAAGAAAATCCATAACCATCATCCCCACCTTCCTTAAAACGCATACCACCGGAACCAGTCCTTTTAGCTCGTTCTGATCCAGCAAGATCAACTAAATGCAACTTGGCACAAAGATATTCGTCACACATGGAATCATTTGATTTGCTATCACCAGGAATATTTGAGTTCGGCTTCCGCATTTGTTCTAAAGTGATAGTGAAGATTGCATGTGAACGACTGCATAACCACTAAAACTTAAGAAAATTTCTTATAGAATTTCTAAAATATGGAAACCATTTATCAAAATGGTAATTACTTTTTGCATTGTTTACAGAGGCAATAGGAACTAAAATATAGTTGAAGATTAACCTCGATTGATTATTCATATTTGTACTTCCTGTTGCCCTACTCAATGATCCATGCTCGAGGCAACCACTCATTTCTTTCAGTGTCTTAACACTACATTCAGTAGAACCCGCAAGCGTTATGACACCGTTAGATGTTTCACGAATTTGTATCGGCGGTTTTCCCGGACTATTTAATTTCCCCGTCAGCCCATTTGTTATCCCAGATTTGTTATCCAGCAAGTCGTGTACTTCTTCTTTTAAAATCTTCACATAAAGATCATTTGTTCAGACTTAAAACCTTAAAATAAAATGAAGCAATAAGTGTACCTTAACACACCTCAATGAAGGAAACATGCAACTGGAACTCTGTTTGATGTTGTAAACTTTCGATTTTGTTGAATAAAGCATTCATAGCTTGAGGGATAAGCCCAGTTTGGCAACCATCTTTAAGTCCAGTACCCATCGTATATGTCTTGCCCGAACCAGTCTGTGACACTTAAAATGTCAAGTATACAAGTAAAAAGTTATAAACATACATAATATATAGTTTCATTAGTTAACGCGATCTTTGGGTTTGCTTTTCCCCTTCCGCTTCTAACTATCTAGGGTCGGATAATTAGTTTCAGATAACGAGTTGCAAACTAGACACAACAGAAATTATTAACGGATAAAACATTCAGACTTATACTCCCATCCTAAACTCTTATCCCGTATCCCTTTTTTTTTCACAAGAATATCAATTTTGATCATTTTAGGTATTAGTTTCTTAGATATGACTTCAAGAATTTATCATACTATTATGACTTCAACAAATAAAGAAGAAGCAAGAATCCAAACACCATCTCCTAAATTAAATCCCGGTTCATTACAACGGGTTATCTGATTCTTGTTATCCAAAAGTGTACAATGAATTAAAATCGAGGATCCAAACGCCGCTATACAAAAGACATAATAATACAAGAATCCTGCTGATAAGAAAGTTATACCTGGCCATAAGCTAGAACAGTAGCATTATATCCTTGAAACAAACCATCAACAAGTGGAGAAACACATTCTTCAAACATGGCCGATGATGGCGAACCAGTACTACCATACACATGATCGAATGTAAATGAATGTGTACCAAGTTGCACCTGTAACAAAAACCAAAAATTACATAACTATTATGTATAATAAATATCATTTCACTAATTATTTCTTTTTATATACAACAATTGAACCATTCATTCAACTACAAACATGTACCGAAATTGGTAAATAACACGAAAATAAATCGTATCTATATAACTAATCCCCAAATTGTCAAAACCTTATTTCCAAACAAACACATCAAATACATACATATATACATCAATATGAGACATTAAATCCTAGAGCACGCATCATATTTTCAGTTATTTAATTAAAAAACAAACAACTCAGCAGTTCACAAAACATATTTTGTGTTTGCAAAACATCCTAAAAAAACATCTAAACATGTCTCAATCTGCTGCTTTTTTTTTTTTTTAATTACATTTTCTCTCTCTAGAAAAACACAACCATACTCAATCTCGTCAAAGGCGGATATATGTGAGGTGAGATGTAAACAGTCATACATCTACCCGATGGTAGAGAGACTGCTTCCGGTCTCTATAAAAACGCAGATAATCACATTCCCAGCCGATTTTCCAAATACTAGTTCCTAATTATAAGCGTTTTATAAAACCAAAACCTTAACAATTACTCATCCTAGAGATCCACCTGATCTTCCAACATGTATGTATAATCAAAACATATATTCATCCAATGCAAAACCAGCATTATATATATATATATATATATATATATTCCACCTGAGGTTTCCCAGGTACAACAGTTACACAATCTTTACAAGCTTGTAATTTCTCATCTCCAATAAGAGGCCGTATATGCACGGCCACTTTCACACAACAATCATCCACCGCCGTCGTCGCCGTAGCTGTCGCCGTTGTTGTAACAATTTCCGTCATTAGAAACAATCAGTAAATTTTATAAAAAAAATATTGAAAAAATGTAACAAGAATTTTAATCTATTGAGAGAATAAGAAAATAAGCTAGATTTTAATGTAAGTAGGTTTATAAAAATATGAATGTAATGTAATTTAATGTAATGGTAATGGTAATGGAGTTTAGAAAGTGATTCAGTAACACACTCATCCAACAGAATCATATAACACATACTAAAGCGTGTGTTTGTGTGTGTGAGAGAGATAAAAAGCAAAGAAAAGGGTATTATGGGAACTAAAAAAGTGCGAGTTAGTATGTGTATGGAAAAACGGGTAGTTTGTAAATGGAAATATATATTTTTTATTTTTAGAAAAACTATCTTACTACTATTTTTATATTACATGAATTTATATAGTAGAATTCAGGACATTCTTTTCCCTCTTTGATCCACAATTGGTCTATCTATAAATATTGTGAGTACATACTTGGCTCATTCAACAATTATGGTTATGGGGTGCCTAAACTTGAACTCAAAATCTTATGTTTTTGTGTGTTTAGAGTGATGATAAATAGACCTAAAAATGGATCTTAACATTTTATTAATTAACATGCATCATGCACTTATTATCTCTTCCTATGTTACCTTTGATTTTACCTCATGTATCCATCTTATTTTTAGGTCTATGGTTTAGGTCCACGGCTTAAGTCTATTAATCATTTTCATTGTGTCTGTCGTAAATGATGTATTCTCTTAAACTTATTAAATTTAAAATGATATATTATTATTCTTAACATATTAGTTACAATTTAAGCTTATAAGCCTAAAATGATTTAAAATATAAAATAGAATTAATTAAAGAATATTTTAAGTAAATTTTTTCACAATCTTAAGTTAAGTTTAAAAAAATGTTCTAGAGAATATATGATTAAAAGGGTATTTTTTTGATATAAATGTTTATCTAATTATATTTAAATTGGTAAGGATTTTGAAAATTAAAAAAGAGATTCATAGTCAAATCTTATTGGTAAAAATTTTAAAAAATGGATTTTTTTTTTAATAACAGCTCTTAGGTTTTGTCAATAACATACATAAAAAGATGGTACCTTACATATAAAAATTATACCCATTTTTCCACACACATACTAACTCACACTTTTAAATATATTTTATGCACGTTAATGATAATCTAAAAACAAAAAACTCACTTCTCATCCTAAGGCCTTCATTAGCAAAACTCTAAAAAAAATTAACAAGAAAAAATATATATAGAAGAGCAATAAAAATATTCGTTAGATTATATACATCCAAATTAATTAAAAACTGGGTAAGTTTGGGTCGCGCATTACGCGACTTCAATTATTGCGATTACGTTTATAACTGGTACGGTTTCGTTATGCTAATTTACTTGGGTTGAATCCATAACCGCGTAATTGAAAACCAACACCAATACCATCCTAAAAATTTTTCCCTACTATATATATATATATATTTTTTTTTTAGTTTGTGAAAAGAATAAAAACAATCAAATTCTAAAAAGAAAGAAAGTTGTTAGAAAACAAAACACAAAAGGCCATAAAAAAATTAATAAGACCCAGCCCAGCTGGATAAAATCCAAACCAGCCAAAAAAAAAAGTTGCAATGGGGAAGATTTGAACCTGGGTATATTACCTAAGAAGCACAACGTCTACCACTTCTTCTAACATTGATTTTACTTTTATTTTGCTATACTATCTATATATATTAAGGGGAAAGGTTATGTAAAGCATGCAGTACCTATCTTAGGTAAAGCATGGGGGGATTATGTAAAATTCAGGGGGGG
>JAOEHQ010014798.1:0-26587 GCA_025447715.1 Asclepias incarnata
AGGGTTCTTAAAGGTTCCTGACCTTTTAGGGGTTCCTAAAGTAACTTTTCACTATATATATATATATATATATATATCTATGTGGAAATTAATAAGATTTCATAATTGTAATGCCCCGCTATTGGCTTTATTTGCTTGGCACACCACGAGCAAAATACTTTTTAATATCTATATGTCAAAGCAGAAAAAGATCAAGCTTTTGGTCAACCTTTGAGTTGTTCGATCTCTAAGTTTCTGAATTAGCGAAACAGAATATCCGCTGCTGATAATTGTACAATACTACAACTATATTGCCGAGATATATATGATGGAGCTTTTGTGGCTAATTTGACAAGCTCATAATAAAGAAACAAGGGCAGGTACTGTTAAATCTGAAGGCCATCTTGGAAGCCTTATCCTGGCTCGTATGAAATTCACTATGCAAATCATGGATAGAAGAACCAATGATGACCTTCCTAGCTAAGAGTATGCGTAATGGTTTTGGTGTGGACAATGTGGAAGGCCAACTACCCCGGGTGGTGGTGTCAACCATTAGGTGGGCTGGTGTCAAGGTAGGTTGGACAAGGTACGCGGGTGTGTCCACGTCGTGTTTTGTTGGTTGGTCTCTTTTTATTCTTTGTTTTTTATTTTTTTATTTTTTTTATTAGTATTGGGGTAGTGTACGGTATAATTTTTGGGAGTTGTGAGTTCCGATTTTTGAAGTTATTAATGCAAATTGTGAAACGTTCAACCAAAGCATCTAAGAGCATCAGGTATGGTTATTGTATGCAGAACCATCTAGAATGTCACCTCATCGTCACATTAGTTTTCACCATTTCATTAGTTTTGAGCCGTTATGGATTTAAAACGACGCAGAATGCAGAACACCACCTTTTTTTATTATTATTATATTTACTTTTATAAATTATTTTTAAACTACTTTTTATTTAATAATATTAAAATAAATACATTAATAAAAAGAATAGTTTGTTAAGCTACTTTGTTATCTCATTTTAAGTTTCATTAATTAATGCCTTTTAAGGCCTATGCCAATAAGGACCTAAATCCTCATTTCTTGGACTGCCACATCAACGCCACATCATTTTTCACTTTCAGGATTTCTCCAAGATTTCACCCTAACACTAAATACCACCATCCTCACCAAATCATTAACTTCCCAATGCCACATCATTTTCATTTATTTAAAACACAAAATTAATTAAAACAACATTACATTAATTAAATTTAAAAAAAAACTCTTGGAATGACCTACAAACACTCTTGGAACGACCTACAACCTTTGGTGGCACCCTTGTTAATATTTCAAACACGATTATTTCAACAGAAACTTCAACCATGATGATTGATGTGTTTGTTGTGTTTATGTAAATTGTGTTTGGTGTGTTTGTTGTGATTGGTGGTATGGAAATTTGGAAAGAAAGAAATGTATGTATGTATATATAGAGTTTAGTTTAGTAAAGAAAAAAAAAACTAACGGCTACAAAAAATAACCGTTACATTTCAAATCCTCACGCATGAACCCGCATTTTGGATGCAACCGGCCCCACACAAAACCCCTTTATGCCGTCTCCATGGAGCAAGCAACCGAGGACTCCCCCACGACGGCTCGATGACACTAAGGTCGTCCAAGACACCCACTACATGAATTCCAGGACGGCGCAGTGGCACTAAGGAAGCGAGGACATGGAGGATTTCAACCCCATGACGCCTTATTGGCATAAGCCTAAAAAGAAAAAAAGGTTAGGTAAAATTATTGTATAAGCTAGTTAAAGCTTATGTGCTTGTGTTTACAAATTGGTAATTGTTGTCCCCAGACCCATCTTTCTTTAAAGACATCCACACGCTCTGATGATTCCAACACCACAACCACAATTATCTACAAAGCAATCACCGCTGCTATATACGTACTTCTTAATCAACATCTATGCTGCTATATCTATACTTATTCTTCAACATCGCTTCACACAATCACTCTGTCATCCCTCATGGTGGCGCCACCGTGGAGATCCGAACCACCACCACCGCCCCATCAACAACACCACCGTATTACCGCCTCATATTCTTCTATCTAGCTTGTCGGTGAGTTATATATATATATATAATATACAGAGAACACGTAATATATATATATATATATATATATATATATATTAATAAAACATAAAAATAATGATAGAGAAAATAATGCCGAGCATCGGCGTTCAGACAAAGAACCCCGAACCAAGGGTCGACGCCGAAAGGGAGGGGGATGGTGAGTGGTTCAGTGCCGGATTGCCATGTAGGATTCGGGGTCGGAGTCATCCTCCCATACCCCATGCTCTAAGGAGGGAGGGAGTGGTCACCAATTTGGTGAACTTCCCCAAATTGCCACATCATCTTTACCCAATATAAACTCTTTAACTCAAAACTCCCCAAATCTCCCCAACACTTACCAATTTGGTGGGGGTGGTCACCAAATCTACCCAATTTCTTTTTTTTCCCACATATTTTTAATACATAAAATCACCAACTATATTAAAATTACATAATACTTCAAAAAAAACATTACATAATACTTAAAAAAAAAAAGAAACATTACATAATATTTTTTTAAAAAAAAAGAAATATTACATAATACTTTAAAAAAACACTAATCATCATCTAGATATGGCAAGTCTTGAGCCGGTACGAGCTCCGTGAGATCATACCGAAGACGGCGATGAACATCTTCGTCTAGTAACTTCGCTACCACACTGGCGTCGAACACTGGCTGGACCGGCTCATCCATTATATGAACCGGTGAGATTGCCCTCCCGTTGTCTTTTATAATCATATTGTGCAAAATAATACACGCATGAACATATTTGCCAATCTTATCTTTGGTCATAGGCCAGAGAGGTCGATTGAGAATTTTTCATTTTACATTTTCCTTTGAGAACACCAAAAGCTCGCTCAACATCCTTTCTTGCCCCCTCTTGTAACTTCTTGAATTTCTTTTCCTTTGGGTTGGTTGGATACGGGTATGCTTTAACAAATGTTGACCACTTAGAATAAATTCCATCAGTAAGATAATATCCACGTTAAGCAAAAATTGCATCGAGCTACCCTTGGATTCGGACAAAGACGGATACACGTATTCGGATTCGGAAGAATCGGAAGACATTTTTAAGTTGATTTTGGTCGGTTGTCCTTTGGTCGTGGTTTGTTTCGCGAGTTATTTCCTTGAGATTTATATGGGTTTGCATCAAAAAAATTGACAGAGTGAAAACTGGTGGCTCGACCTCTGTTGATGAAGGTTTTTCTCGTGTCACGGCACGAGTTTTTTGACCTTTTTTGCACTCCTCGCAGTTCAAATCTCAAGAAGATCTAGGTTTTTCTGTTTATAGTTTCGTGTTTTGCCTAGATATGTAAATTTGTACATATACACTGTTTTGGTTTCTAGCATTTTGCTAGATACCTTTTTTATTTATAATATTCTGCCGTTAAAAAAAAAAGAATCGGAAGACATTTTGTGATAAAAGGTTGGGATTTTAGGAAGATGGGTTGTGGATTTTGTATGTAAAATGGTTTGGGGTTTAAAAAATGTGAAGGTGTGTATGTATTTATAAAGTGAATAAGGTTTAAAAAAATAATTTTTTTTTTTTTTTGAAAATTTGTCGAACGGTCAAATATATGACGGTTATCTAACGTCTCTCACTCTCTTTCTTCTCGGCATCAAACCCCGAATTGCTCACCGAATTGGCCTCACCGATCGGTCGGCGCCGGTGTTACCGACTTCACCGATCAGAGCCAAGTCCTCACCTACCCCCACTCCCTCCGCTCTAAAGTGTTAAGATATATGCATAAAACCACAACGACCGCAATTTAAGTTACATTCACGTTTCATAGATTCAAACAGGATCGTAACATCAACATTAAAACCAATATATGCGGTTTCCATACAGAAATTAAAGGAAAAAAACTACCATAAAAGAGATGAAACATGCGGTTAAATCTGCAGCCTTCAATAATAAGGTTCCAGATGAGGGAACTCTAGTCAAATTTGAATACTTTTCTTTAGAGCAATGGTACCCACAACGGCTTGGAGCTGCAACTCTATACACACCATTGCTTGCCAGTAAGTACACATCCTTGTTGTTATCTTCACTTAATGACACCACATAGCCAAGGTCAGGAACATTGTGAACTCCTGGCTTAAACCTACATTCCATTGGTGAGTCATGGGCACAACCGAAAGGAACCTTGGAACTAGTAAAGTTCCCGCTGTTTTCAGTGGTTTCTATAGTTGCCCATATGGCATAATTGTACAAGTCGGTGTATATATACCTGCAAATGTGTTCATATGGTTAAATTCTCATCACTTCCATGATATAAGGTTATTAAGATGTGCATCTAAAGTATGATTTGTGGACTTGTAACTGTTTAGGGTCAAATTATTTAAACTTGGAGAACCAGCTGATGAGAATTTTTGCCAAATGAGAGAGAGTAACCATAACTAATATGAATTCTCCAGAATACCAATATAATTTTTCTCTTTTCAACAATCAGATTCTTTAAATATACTAACCATCCATACAAGCATGGATCAGCATCAGCACGATAGAAATAACCACCAATCACTGAGGCGGGACCTTTTCCTGCATCAACATTATCGTGATAGTATCCTGCAATAGGAAATATGGGAGTTATAGAGGTTGGTTGAGTGTACCCTCCGGGTGCATATGTTGGATGTGTGAGATAAGGCCCCTCGTAAACACGCCATCCATAGTTTCCACCTTTCTTGATTAGATTGATCTCTTCATATTGATCCTAGAAATGTAACATTAAGCTAATAAGATGTAGAGAAAGTCTTTATATATAAGCACTGTTTAGATTACATTCATCTATATGCTTACTTTTAGCAACTGGTTTTATACCATCAAATTTGGATTTCCGTTACACACTGATCACTATTGTGAAAATGTAATATAACACTATGGCTTACAGATTGATTTGGCCAAAAGAGTGGTTTGGGTGATGGTTAAAAATGGGTACTTTATAAGTACGGGTCAAAACAGACTAAGCCGGATTAACCCATCAAATAAACACTTCTTTATGGCTTTCTTTTATTTTGTTAGTCAATGTGTTAAATATGATTACAAAAACTATATTGTTTCAATACTAATCTTTTTGTTTTTTTCGGAATAAAAGAAGCGATAGAAGATTTTATGAATCTTAACACTTTACCTGCTTCTTTTTTAGTCAAATGTTCTTATCCCATTTTACCGTTAGAGATAAAACATAACCCAAATCAACCCATTTGTACTGTCACCTCTACTTACATGAAAGAGTGATTCGGGACAACTGCTAAATGTAAATGCCAAAGAAACGATCATCCTTAGGCACGTTTTGTTGTAAATTGTTTGTTCTTGCAAAATGTAGCATTCTTTTGTATTTTGCTAATAATAGAGCTTTATTTGCAACCACGGTGACAAACTAAAAAGGTTCAAAAGGAACTCAACATCATTCCATTCTCCTATTTGTCTGTCTATCTTTGTCTCTACCTACAATCAGCTGCTCATTTTTTTCATCCCATATATGAGTAGAATCCTCAAATGGATAATTTGGAATGGTTAAAAGAAACTTACCTTCCCGATATCAATGCACATGAAACGAGAAGACCTTTCTGAGTCAAAACTGCAGCGCCAAGGATTACTAAAACCCAAGGCCCAGATTTCGGGCCGATATTCAACATCAGTGACGTATGGATTATCTTTCGGTATTGAATAGTTTCCCCATAAGTCAAGTCTACTTATTTCTTCTGCACCTAGATTCATGTAATCATGTTCATCACATATATAATATATTACTGCCTGCATTGGCTTCACCGGCAATTTCACAATATTTTAAGATGTTGAAACATTTTAGAAGATCAGAACTTTACCATGAGTTCTTATAGAGGTGGAAGTTTTAACCCCTTTACTTTACTTACAAATGGGTAAACTTAGGCTCGAACGGCAAATGAATTAAAAAATAGCTCAAATAGGAAGGGGTCATAATGTCATATTGGTCCAACCGGACAAAAACCACCCGAAATGTACTTTTTAAGCATAGAAGCTCCTAAATCATTTTAATCAAAAGTTTGATTATAATAGTAATTATACTATTTATGTGGATCATGTTTCACACACTAAGTATTTATGATAAAAAAGAAAAGAAACAAGAACCAAAAGTGTTTCCTGTACTTGACCCATTCAAACCGCACGATAAAAAGTACCCGTTCTAATCCTCTACCCAACCCGCCCATTTTACCACCTCTAAACTCTTGTGAAGATGCTTACCAGGTATGGTGTCAACATCAAGCCTCAATATCTTTCCAAGCAACGACTTCTTGTTTTGTGCAAAATTGTATGGATCATTAACATGTGAAGCATCTCCGATCATGAAATACAAGTAGCCATCAGCAGGGCCAAAGAGGATCTGACCAGCATGATATGCCTCAAATGGGAGCCCCATCGTGAATATCCTCCTCACTTCAACAGAATTAGCATGTCCCTTCTATAAAACATGATCAAGGATACATGGCTGAAAACTGAAGACAATTTGATAATCAATTTTAACAAAGTTACAATAATTTTAAAAGACATTTAAACTTTAGATACCCATGAAAGTTTTGAAGAAACCGTGATGCCGTTGGTAGTGAACTCGACGATTGCAATGTGAAACTGGCAAGGATAAGTTTCTTGAAGAGATTCAGACTTGGAAGGATCACAACCAGCATCAGTATTACATGAACATCTGCCTTCGCATCCAGGCTGCTGAAACTTATCACAGTTAAAAGCAACAAAGAATCTTCCATTACTTGTAAAGTTTGGATGGAAAGCCATACTCATAAGACCCATTTCTGTTGCAAATTGCACTTGATCACTTAAATCAAGATATGGGTCAGTTTCATCTATCATCAAGCTTTGTGAGGAACCCACCTCAGGAACCACGGCTAACCATATCTTACCTTGTTGGTTACAAACAAAAACCCGGTTTGAGCCATCTGGATGTGGAACCATATAGACGTAGGTACTGTTTCCAAGTTTTTCCAGGCATAAACCATTAGGAGGTTGAGGTACATTTGTGTCCTTGGTCACATTATTGAAAGAGAGTTTCAACTGTCCTGCATCCACAAAAACAAGAACAAATGTCATAGAATTGATGGAACGGCTTACATGAACACAAACACGTAAAGTAGAGATAGAGTCAGACTTGAGTTGTTGCAAATAGGAGGAGATGGCGAAGAAAGCTGAAGAAGCAGCAAGAGAATGAGTATGAAGATAATCTCAGTACTTCCAGTCATGACATTTGAACAATGCATTATCCCAGTAGTCGTTTAGTCTAACTTTTCGTGTCATATCATACCACAGCACAGCGTAATTTGGATTTTCAAACGAACTTTGGATTTTGATTTCAGTATAAGGTTTGCTACTTTCTGATTATAAGGTTACGGGGTTGGTTGCAGAGATAGCTCTCTATAATAAAAGACTGTTTGTAACCACAAACCAAAGAGCAGAGTTGGGAAAATGGGAGGATAGATCTGGGTTGGGTCACATATCCAAACACTTTTTTGTCCAATTTGTTCTTGAACATTACAAACAATTATAATGTGTTAGATATTAATAGAAAAACCATGTTAATAAAATAATACTCTCTAATTTGTTTGAATAAAATCGAGTTAGGAGGTTGAAAACATCAAAATAAAACTTTGTGCGACTTTCAACCCACTCATCTCATCAGATTAAACTCATCTCTTTATCTGTGTACGTGTTCATCGATCTCAAGTCCACTATTCACTTTACGATGTACAGAAGCAGCAATCTCAAGTATACTCTCACATAATTTCCAGTGCATACAATTGATTAATTCGGATCATCCAATGAATGTTGACATATTAAATAACCTTCTTGATACAAACACATTTAGACAAACAAACCCCATGTATGATGTATGTGTGGATTTTGGTTTGGTGCAACTATGATCTTGGCTGCTAATTTCCCAACACTTCCACTTTTTCTCAACTTTTTAAATCAACAATGCAAGAATGTTTTTCTTTATTTTCCCCGTAATTTCAGACTATTTCTATTATTTTTTTTTTTAGAGCATTCTGAATTAGGAAATCGACTGTCATATTATACATACACATAATACATGCATAGATAAGGTCAAACTGCATAGAACTTTAAAAGTAGCAAAGATTTTATGAATGTTACATTATATCATGAATATACAATATCATGATACAACAAAGCATAACATTTACGTTAACCTTCATGTAAACGTCACGTATAAGTGTATAACGTACAAGAAAATGAGTGTTACGTTCTTGTGAGAACCCAACCCTACATACATAAATCAAAAGAGGCACAAATGTTACCTTTTTTTAATTTGAGTGCCATAAAACTCGACATTAATTTAAAGACTACAAATCTCTCAAAGTCTAAACAATATAAGAAATGAAAATGTAACATACAAATTGTAATATCAAACAACCATTACACACCTAAAAGCACTTCCGTAAAACTAACAAAGACAACCATTGAAACTGTTGAGATCCATGTAAAATGGATGACTAGTTGGCAACTTGATGATGATATAGATGATCGACGAGCTTAATGCTCGAGGATGCATCGATATATCATCACAACACCTACACTGCACACACTATAACCTGCATTGTTTTAAACCATGACTGCCACGAGAAGTTGATCTGGTTCTCTAATTGCCATTCTTCCACAAGTACCTTAATTGATATATCAAAAGAACAAAATGCTTGATTAGATTTCGGGCAAACAAATACGGCAAGTCAATGGATGATTCGGAAAACCACCATTATATAGGGATGATTGATTCGCCACACGCATGATGCATGTTATTATCCACCTTTTATGTTAGGGGGTATATTTAAACATTAATTGATTATCATTGGCTATTTGGGATTACATTTTCAAAACAGATTTTGCGTTTTCAAAACTGCATGCTCTCTCTAGTAAACAAAGGTAATTATTTCTCTACTTACTTACATTATCCAAACCCAATGACCGGATGATTTCCCCAAAACACAGATCCCAGACATCCTTAATGTCTTTGACACAAGTGCGAGACAAGTCCTTTTAAGCTTAGTAAAACATGCATGCCCCCTAAGTCAAGTAATTAAAATTGAATATAAACATTACGTGTACGCTTCATAATATGAAATTAATTACATGCGTACCTTGGTTAATTCTCTTATATAAAGTTTACTTATGTTTGTCATTCTTCGATTTTATCAAAGAAGGGATAAATTTCACTGTGGTCGTGTTGAATAGCCGATGCTTGAAGCCAAAAGGCATTAATGCATACATTAGTTTTGTTGTATGATGAAATCGGCAATGTACTAGAGGCCTGGGGTCGTAGTGTGTTTTCAGGCTGCACTACAGCCATGCCAAGTTGTAACGAACCACGAGACATTACAGGAGGTGACATAGTGGTCACATGTTGCCGCTCATGGTGTTGTTTGTAAAAAGCAAGCTGAGTGAGGACGCTACAAAGCTCCTCCTCAGCTTGCACTATTTGGCTTTTAAGATCATAGATTACAGTGACACAACCATGAACTGGGAACTGGTCTCGCATGTTAGCCTCAAAGATTATGGACTGCATGGCCTCGGTTTTATGGCATGGGTTGATTTTTTCAAGTATTCTTAAGATGTTCCTTACTCCAAAGAGCTTGTGTGCATTTTTGAAAACTAAGGGGTGTTCAGGGCGGAAGTGTGGTGCAAATTCACACTCGGGAGTGCACCGCTTGCGCTGATACTTGCAAGCGGCACAAGCTTGGGTAGTGTTAGCACCCTTTAGTGTCATCTTGGTTAGGTTAAAATTAAAAAACAAAGAAATGTGTGTGTTTTGGTTGAAAGACAAGAAAAGTAGAAGACCATGTACACAATAAAAAGGAGATCGAGTGACAACTATTCATGAAATTTAAAGCAATCTTTGTATCTTGTTGGGGGATACGAGTATTATTTATTGAACTGAAATTGTACAATGCAATAACTATATTATTTGTTATTAAAATTAAAGTATAAAAGTGATATCTACCAATAAACTAAAACAGGATTGATGCTTCCTTTAATCGACACGTGACGTTTTATTTTGGTGACACATGTCCTTTTAAATCTATATATTTAAAAATTCTACTTTTTAGATACCATAAATAAATAAACTTTTAATTAATTAATATATAAATATAGATACCTAATATAACTAAAATTATGATATTAAAAATCTTATTCTATTCATTGTTCCCATAAATATAGATTTCCATCACCACTCTTATTTTAAATTTATTTATTCTAATCTATGGAATATCTAAATTAATTTGTATTTCTTATTTATAATTTAATACTATTTATTATTTATCCATCTTTTATTTTTAAAAAAAATCAATCGTACAATATATATAATCAATCAATCCGTACATCGTACGGGTATTAAAACTAGTATATAATATATATGGGTGTATAATATAAGTACAAAAGGAGTGAAGCCTCCTGCAATCATCCAAATTCATATTTATCCTTACCTAACGAATAGATTGCCAGGTGATACTATGACATGATCATAAATTGTTCTCATTTTAATTCAAACCCTCCATATACGCTTTTCATGTGATGAAAGCTTAAAGTAGATACCAAGTAACAACCAACCTGTTCACTCTTGTTTTAATTCTTTCCCTTTCCTAATACAACTTATAATTTACAACTGTTTGAGTAGTAGCCCTGGCAAAATGGGCGGGTCGGACGGGTTTGGGTAACGGGTCAAAACGGGTGTTGGTCCAAGCGGGTCATTTCAGTAATGCGGGTCAAACGGGTGCGGGTCATTGCGGGTTGGGTGCGGGTCGACCCGCATTTTTATTTTTTTTTCCTGCAAGCCAAGTCTTCTCTCATTTCATATGTCGACATCTGAGAATAAGTAACAAACTACACACAAAGCATATGACAGTAAACACCAACTATAGCAACTACCCATAATATTTTTTTCACACAAATACATTTTAAAGGTATAAATAATAAGATAATATGTTTTTTGAGAATTTTATTATTACACTAAATAAACATGTTTTATCTATATGTTTTTTGTGAATAATAATATTATCATATTTCAACATGTGTTATCAATAACTATTAATTATGTTGTCATAAAACTTAATATATATTTATATTTAATCTAGTCTATATAATATACAATACTGTAATGTAATTGTAATTATTATTATTTCAAAACCAAAGCAACTTAACAAAATGGTGCTTGCTTTTTCGATATGAGTTCACGTAATCTCGTATCACAATTTTTTATGTTAAAAGCTTATATTAATTAATTAATTATAATTAAAAATAATATATGGAAAACAACAAAACCACCCCACCGATTATATATGGACTACCTTTATCCTAAAAACTATTTTCCTGTAACTTTTCCCTTTTTACTGTTAACCTACTGTATCTTTCCTTTCCCAATCTCCTTTCTTTTTCTTTCTCAGTTGTTGATACCGTTTTTAACGTAAATTCAGCATGCACTACAATGACTTTCCTCTACCCATTCCAACATGTTTTGTGACCCGTTCTGACCCGCATCTGATTAGCATGAAATAACTAAATTACCCATAGAAACCCGTTTTTGTTTTACTCTATCACCCATTCAAACCCATGATCAGAAATATCTTACCCAAATTAACCCAAATATTTTAAGTTGGGTATGAATTGCCAGGTCTATTGAGTTGTCATATCTGTATTAATTGTATATTTAGCTTTTAGCGTTTTTTAATGAATTTCTGTCGTTCAAAAAAAAAATTATATATATATATTTCGGAATCCTTCATATTTGAAGCACTTAACATAAATGGGCTTGAATTAGTTTAAAAATGCAAAGAATAGATAGAAGAGTCCCATATAGATTTTCAATACATTAATTTCTCTAGCTAAGAGTTTCTGCACCATCTTTGGGCTTGAATTTTAAGAGTTAAATCCAAAGAATCTTTGAATAAATTAGGGTAATACTAAACTTACAACCAATTTACAAAAACATTTTTACAAACTTACATGACTTCTAAGAGGGTTACTCACTTACAATAAATTCATTTTCCCAGTCTCTTTTTTCTCTTAATTCATATTACAGGACAATGAGCCACCAACCCCATTGGCTTACATCAAGCCAATGGGATAGAACAATTACAACAAATTTATATTCCTATCTCATACTTCGCTTAATTCATTACCACGAGACACATAAACAACCCTACTCAATCCAGTCTTCCATGAAGTATAAAGGATGTAAGATGTAGACAGTCTTACCCCTATCCTAAGGTAGAGATGATGCTTCCAGAAGCACCTCTAGCCATTTTGTAGGGGCACCACTCAACGTTATACTTTGGTTTTATTTAACTAAACAGGATACATGATTCATGTACCCCCATATTTTCTGTTGCTCTATCGAGATGCATCAAGTATTAGCCTCATTTATACCCTAGTACACCAGCAAACTTGGGCATAAAGCAGTCTAGCAACATCCATTTGGAGACTGAAGAAAAAACATCATTGTGAAACAAAAACACATAACATACTCCTATAAACTAGAAAATGGTAAACTTAGCAGGTAATTATACGTCTGAACATTGGGAACACCCTGAAACATCAATATGGTATCAACGTTTGCTAATCCTATATCAGTTAAAATTGGCACCTTTAAAGAAGCAAACAATATAACAAAGAGAAACTATAACACATTTCAATATGGCATCAAGTTTGCTAATCCAATATCAGTTAAAATCGGCACCTTTAAAGAAGCAAACAACATAACAAAGATAAACTATAACATATTTCAAAGTTCTAGACTTTAGCAGTACAAAAATGAGCACACGTGCTCTTGTTCTCTCTTGCTTCTCCAGCAATCCCATACGATTCAAGTAACAATTCACATCGGCAGAATGTAACATCAGAAAGTAGAAAGTAGACAACCAAGGTGCACCATCTTGTGACTGGTGAGACACAGATCTATACAAACCTTTCTTGATAGTAAATGCCCAGCTTCCATTTTCTGATTTACTCCGGCTAAAACCAAAAATGCTTTCTTGGGAAGATGTAACCCAGATATTATGTAATACCCTAACTGAAACAGGTACTTTTTGCGGATAACGATTTTGATAAAGGTGACATTAAAATTTCAATCCGAACACTTTATTCCAAAACTTTTGCTGATTGAACCACTCAACTTTTCTGGGTCAAAACTTCAAAAACAGTAGAATCCTTTCTCAGAAGACCAACTCTCCTACAAAAATTCCTTATAATACAGCTTCCGCAAATATAAACTTCTGAGCCGAACTACATCATTTAATATCACATACTGGGGAACTAAAAATGTGATACCCATATATTGGGCTACTGTACAGCTTCATAAAAGAGAACCTGAGGTTGCAAATGCCCTTTTTCACACACTGAAACTACATCTTCCCACTTTCCGATCACCTACAAATTTTAATGTCAGTCTGCCATTTGCCATAGAATATATTAGAGGTGACGAGATGGTCAGTTGACTCAGTCCAGGTGCAGGTTGGGTACTGGATCAAAGCAGGTTCAGGTTGTAAACAAAATTTTGGTGGTTCAACGCTAATCCAGGCGGGGTTGGGCATACCCGATACTTTTGTATATTTTTTTATAAAAAATTATAGATAATAAGTGCACAAATAATAATTAAAAAAGCATAAATTGTACATAATTCATCATAAATCTTTGAATACAATGATTCATGAGATCGTATGCACTAGATTTCGACTTTGGGCCACTTTCATGCCGTCTGAGCCGTTCCTCGCATTTAACTAATTTCCTATTTAGCTAATATATTAATTCAACCCCCTTGCATTAAAGAAGACCCACATCCACCCATTTATAAGTACAACCACATTACCCAGTCATAGACCCCAAGCCAAGGGTACAGAGACTGCCGACCCATTCATAAGTAAATGCTTGAAATTGTTACCTCTAGGAAATATCATCATACAAAATAAACGAGAGCAGAGTGCATTACCTTCACAGTTTTATCATCATACATCACCCATCGTTGATGATGATGGCTGTAGGCAAAGCAATGATAATGTTGTCCGTAATAGCATACCTTGAATTGGAAGTAAGGAGAAACAATGTGAACAATTAGACATTTCAATAGGCGGAAATAACATGTCTTGTAATTCTTTGTACTTTTCAAGTTGAAATTAACTTCTACTTGTACGCTTATAAGCTTATTACTATAGATTCAGGTTCAGAAAAATCACTGAAAGTATTCATTTGTTACTTTGAGCGGTATAAATATATTACTCTTGGGTTTATTTCTTCTCATGAGTCATACTCAAGGCAAAAAAGGAAATAGAAGTCAAAGGCATCCATAAGGTACCGTACTTTGGATAACAAAATGGTTTTTCAGTTCTAATTAGTTTATTTCTTATGTCCAATGAATACCACATGTGGTACAAGATAAATTCCCTTTCAAAATAAGCAAACAATAATTCAGACATTGCCAGTTTTAGAAGTGCATAACTTACCACTGAAACCAGACGTCGTATGTTCTTTGGATCAAGTCCACGATAAAGAACACTTAAATCAATTTCGGTAGATAGGGCTGCCAAGGTTGCCTTTATGTCTTCAACACTTTCACAGGTGTTCTGCCAACCAAGTACTACAGACAGAACAAATATGTTACTTGTTAAGGAATTGCAAATGCAAGCACAGTGCGATGTAAGGGTTAAAAGTTGTCCAAAGGTATTTTCAAGACATAAAACCTCCCAAATCATTACACAATTACGATAAGAATAACAAAACTTACATATGTATCATCTTTAGAAAGTAAATGTTTATAAAGGAACTGCAATATTTGGATCAAAGGTGTTCCAGGTCACTGTAAAATGTACCAAAAAGCAAAAACTGCCCATTTTGGCTCCCCCCCCCCCCCCCCCTTTTTTTTTTCCCCCTTTGTATCTCTAGAGCCTTTGTATCTCTAGAGATAGAGTATTATGGTTTCTGGGAGCACCTGTAGTGAAAACATGAGGTGGAGTAGAAAGAATGTGATGAATGTAGTTGGGCTTCCCACAGCCACCATCCTCAGGATCACAAGCTAATTGGTGATTCATCTCGACAAAATTAAGTAGCTCATCAAAAGAACTTTCTGGACACATGACCTGGATGGGTAAAAAACAAAATTAATCAGGATACAATACTTAAATATTACCCATTGAAATTAAGCATATAGGTAGGAATAAGTAACATGCCTTCATGGTCCGCAGAGCATTGGCATTAATCTGATGAAAGAAAGATGTGTACTTAAGACGCCTAGTCTCCAACCCACAGTTATGGCAATTCATACGTTCAAATATGTCCATCCCGAAAAGAGAATGTGCTGTACAAGCTTTATTTGGACACTCCCAATAGCCCATGGCATTGTTTTCAACTAGTTCAGTAGCAGAAACACTAGAACCAGATGTAAAGGACTTGTGTAGGCAATCAAATATTACTCCCAATACTTCGGAAGCATCGTTCATTTGAGCCTGTCAAATATAGCATGTATTTAGTAACAACGTAACAGATGCTTTAAGAATATACTAGGGGTGACAAAAATAAGCACGTTTTAGTAAAGAGTCGAACGGATTCAGGTCAAAATAAACAATTTATTGCCTTCCTGGAAAAACCCACAAACACTTGCTTCTTCAATTTTTTAATTGCCTTTATAAATACTTAATTTGACAAATATGACTTCATATTACTATACAACAAGAATCTTAGGATTTGAATACAGAAGTTTGACCTAACAGACCTGTTCACCTTATTGCTATAATTTTTCATTTTATTTGTTTGGCCGGTTAGAGAGAAAAGATAAACCAAATCAACCCACTCATTAATAACTGGGTTGTATCATGCACAGGGTTTTAACTTTTAACATCATCTCACTCATGCTACCGAAACCCCCCTTATTAATATTTTTTAGGATGATGGTAAAGCAGAAAAAGAAAATATTATTAGCATGAAAATTCATTGCTATTTTAGAAAATTTTAATACTCCAGTTGGTACTAGAATTGGGAATAGGAATGAGGATGTGTATGTTGCTACTTTTGGCAATTTACTCTTCTTTGTGACACAAAAAGGGCTGACCAAAAAAAAACCACAAATATACAGATATGAGCAATGACAGGGTGAATACACTTGCCTCTTGAAAGAAATTACTCTCTGGATACAAGTTGCTAAGAGCAATCCGAAGGGAAGTGGGGGCAACAGCTTGAGCTCTTGAGTCTGTGGAAGCCAGGCTTAAAGCACTAAAAATATCATACAAAGCACATGTAACACATGGATCACCAACATGAAGATGAGCTGAAGTAGACGTGCTCAAAAATTCCTCCCGGAACCGTCTTAAATGCCACAAAGACTGCAGATTACAGAAGAAAAAAAAAACTAAACTTATATTTGAAACAATAAAAAAAAAAAAGATTTGTTGAACTTATTTTCTTTGACAAATAACCTGTATAATAACATTCAAGAAACAGTTGTATTCACCAACTTCGTTCTTCAAGCCAGCACCATACACGTCACCCCCTTTTACATTGTCTGGAACAACTTCAATAGATGTAACGCAAGAGTCTTCCTCTTCCATAAGCATATTTTCAGGTATCATCAATCCAGGTACCAAAGGATTTTTGTTGTGTGAATGAAAGGCATCTTGAATATTTCGAAATAAAAATACCAGGGTTAATACAAATTAAGTAACTACTGCACAAATATAACTGAAGAATGTTGACATGTTTTTCATAAAGAGTATATGTTCCAACATTCATAAAGGCACAGAAAATGGACTAAATGTGTCAACATATGCATGATTTACAAATATATGCAAAAGTTAGCACATAATTTTTTTTAAACCACTTTAAGTGCTTCAGATCCAACATAACAATTTAAAACCGACTGAAAAAATTAGATGTCGAGTGATGACTTCTTGAAAGCAATCTATCAGTGAAGTGTCAAAGCTATGAACCGAAAAAAAATCAAAATCACCCATATAACATCAAATAATGATAATGCCTATTATGAGCAAATAAATACCAAGGCTTTGGCGGACAGCTTTTGATAGGTCAGCTTGGAACCTTTTTTCGTCATCATCTTCTGCTTGCAACATCAATATCCTTGTTCCATTATCTCCTGATGGAGAAACATCTGCCGTCAACCAAACTACAATCCATCAGCTAAGATCTTAATGGCACAAATAAGATGGAAATACACAAAAAATCACAAATTTTCATTTATATCTCCTTTCTACCGTCCTCAATTTGTCCATACAAAAGAGAATAAAAACTTGGGGGAGGGGAGGGAGGGGGGAATCCAAGTACAAAAGTATGGAAACAGATAGTTCCTATTACGCTTTGTATTTGTGAACAAAGAGCATGTGTTCTAGGTCCCAATTCTATATAGAATATACTCTGGAGTCTGGAACTTTATTTAAAACTCAAACAAGTTGCAATACAAGCCACCTTATAAAATGACAAATTATAATTTGATTTTAGAAGTTTATTAAGATAATTCTAGGCCCCAATTGTGTAATAATTTTAAAGTATATTAGGAAATTGATAATTGATTTAGGCAAACTGTTAGGAAATTGATACAAATGACCTTATTTCTCTATTTTGGCTTCTCGTATTCAAATTAATTTGGTTTAATTTCTTAATATAACAGGTGACTAAACTTACAATTATAAAATGACAAATTATAATTTAATTTAACAAGTTATCAAACCTACAATTATCAATTTTCTAATAAAGTTTAAAAATCAAAAACAAGTTGCAATACGAGCCACCTTATTTACAATATCATTTGCTAAAATCATCTTCTTTAAATATTTTATTTAACAGCTAATGCATTTACATGTAACGTATGTTTTCATTAATTTAATTTTAAAAATCCACGTACTTTTAGATGACAATATATGTTAGTGCATCAAGGTATTCTTCATGGTTACACCATCATCAACGCTCATCATAAAAAATCGTCGGATACCATAAAAACGCTAAATGGAAATATCAAAACTTAGTTTTCCCGTTGCTTGGCACGGGCAATATGCTAGTATAATTATCATACTTTAACTAATATATAATTACTACAAATTTAATATATAAACTAAAATGTGGTTTATATAAAATACATGATACTATGATAAAAATAAACGTAAAATCAATGATAAAATGTTTATTAAAACTAAATACTTTGTATAAAAAACTCTGAAGATAATGTTAGTTGCATATTGTTAATTTGTATTGTGGTAATATATGTTTAATATTAATTATTAACTTAAACTATTGAAATATTTGTTTATTTATTTTATATAAACTACAAATTTAGTGTAAAGATTTAGTGCACACATTGGAGCAAATATTTTTTGGTGCAAGCATATTTTAAAAAGATCTCTTCTAACTAAATTTAGTGTAAACCTTTAATGCTAACATTGGAGATGCCCTAAGGCATCCCCACAAGACCTTTTACTAAAGAGGGAAGAAAAAACAACAAAGATCGAGAACCGGAGACAGACACAACCACATACATACATGAATGCATAAATATATAGTCCAAATTCACCTTGGAACCGTTCACTGTATGAACTTTGTGGATATTCAGTGGTCTCCTTTCCAGATGACACAGGCTGCTGTCTTCCATCAATTAGCTTTGTTGTATTTTTTTGCCGTCTACCTCTTCTTCCTGCCCTTCGCTCAGAAAATAAAGTGGCATCCTCCACCACTCCTGGATCAAGTAAGCCTACACAGAGAAGTAATTATGTAACCTAATTAATGCTACTGCTTACCTTTTTCTTATTTTATTATATAATGATAATGAATAACAACAATAACAATAATCACAATCATATACCAGTCCTTTCTTGGAGTCCAGCTTCTGGTGGGCTCAAAAGTCCACTGTTTTGCTTCATAGGTTCCTAGAACATGAAGTTAAAAAGCCACCTCAATATTGCCATAAAAATTCATTCCTTTTCCTAAAATATCCTATTTTAAGACTGAAGGTCTTTCTGGTAGAAGTCTCTACCTATGGGTAGGGGTATGACTTTCTACATCCTACCTCCCCCATATCCCGCATACCTAAGGATTGGGACATTGGGTATTCGTGTTGTTGTCCTAAAATGTCCTATATTTTAAGCTACCTTATACTTGCATAGTTGCATGAGAAAAAGGGGAAAGTGTAAGACACTCACCAGCCTAGAAGGTTTACATTCATCAACATGATCACCGACGTTATGCTTCTTATAGGCATCAGGAACTTCTAACGGAACCATGTTAATTGGGGTCATTCTTGAGCAATTTCTCTGTTGCTCTGCAAAATGCCTTTGTTTAGCTTCATCCTCAATTCTTCTTTGATATTCCAAAGTCTCTTCAAGCTTCCTTTCCTCAGCTTCAAGTTCAATCTTTCTACGCATGGCTTCGTCTTCCTGTTGATGGAAAGCAACAACAGGTTCAGCAGCACTTTCATCCAGTTCATCTATCACAAATGCCTTTTCCGAATTTTCATGGGATAAAACATGTAGGTCACTGGTGCTTGTAGCCTGCACGTGTAAAAACTATTATTGACATAATATATTGTATTCTCAATCTATAATCTAATAAAAGAACAAACTTACAACGTATAATTTATTACAAACCTTGGAATCCTTTGGCTTTCGATATTCCTTGTTCTTTCTTTTATCCTTTAGTTTATCATTCAGATGTTTCGAGATATCGCCGGTCCCCTTTTTAGAATCAAGAGCAAGTTCTGCCAAGAAAGCTTCTCTGGCAGCATCTGACTTCTCTGTAGCATCTTTCTCTGCTAGATTCTCTAGGTGTGCCTAAGGAAAAGATTAAGAAAATGTAAGCAAATATATTTGCACTTCTAAGGGAGTGTATAGCAAGTTGACTACGAACCCGTAGATATGATTTTACAAGAGGCACAATTATGAGTCCAAAATCATGAGCACATAAAGGACCTAACTTGGCTTCCAACTGCTGCATTCCAGAGAGATTTCGCATGATCCGTGCATCAATTTTGCTAACCTGCATTCTGAAAAAGTGAGATAAAGTAGAGAGACTGTGCATAAGGCTTCTGTACATATCTGAATTAATCAAACCAACCTCAACAGACAACTGTTCTTTTTGTTTCTGGATTCCAACTTCTATGCAAGAATCCAACTGATGGAGATAGTCATTCACCCTCCAATCATCTTCACCAGATTCTAAGTCCAATAGATGAGAATTTGAATTCACACCACCATAAGTCTCCTCAAACCCGAACTGGTTAGCATTCAAAGACTCAGCTTCTTTTAGAACATTTGTCAAAGCTTCCACCTCAAATCTATTAACACATGTAACCTCATTATCATGTTGAGTAATCTCTTCTCGGCGCTTCCTCAAAACAGACTCGTAGCTTTGTCGCCCAAATTCTGTAGCATGCTCTCTTCTCTTACCTTCTTCTAGGCAGAGATCTTCAATTAACTGCAAAGCTTCCTCATAGCTTATATGCTCCAACTTCCTATCACATAAGCTCTGCAGATGTGAAAATTCCTTACCAATTATCTCTAGAACCTCTAACCCTT
The DNA here is from genome assembly GCA_025447715.1 of Asclepias incarnata. NCBI lineage: Eukaryota > Viridiplantae > Streptophyta > Magnoliopsida > Gentianales > Apocynaceae > Asclepias > Asclepias incarnata. Next base: position 20,633 of record JAOEHQ010014798.1, read on the forward strand.
TATGCACCTTCTCTTCTCTAGCTTTAGTCCAGGATGTCAACTCCTCTCGACTTGTGGGACCAGAAAATATCCATGACAATAGAGAATCATCATCATCATTCGTACCAGCAAGATTATCTTGGCAAGTGGTCAAACTGAACTTGACCGACATAGAAAGCTCATCCAACAGGAGACTTGAACCATCTTTATCAAAAACTATATTTTCAGCCATTCCGTTCGCATGTTTGACACTGTTCACTTCTTCCATGGCATCACCTTTCTCTGCATGCCTACCTACTCCACAGGAATGAGATAGTTCTTGCAAAAATATGAGCACTTTCCTAAGTTCTGTTATGCCAAGAAAACATATACAAATGGGTGATTGCTCCACCCCGCAGTTAAGAATCTGAGGATGCAACTCCTCAACTGCAAACTGTATAACCTTGGTAAGATGACTAGCTGCAAGACATTTATGTTTAATTAGCAACTGAAATAGAGTTTTTATCTTCTCAAGTAGCTTTGTTCGCTCAATGTCATCAGATACAGGCCAGCTATCAGGATTGAAATATCCCTTGAAACCTTCACTCTGATCGCATTCCATTGGGACACAGCCAAGAGTCTTAGCATGATTTAAGCTCCCCATACTCATACTGCTGAAGCTATCCTCATACTCCTTGTCTCCAAATGATGAATCCCATGCTTCCTCAGAGTAATAACTGTCACCAAAACAGTCACTAGCTAACTCTAAATTTTTGGACAGAGGATTTGATTGCAATTCAATCATCCTCACTGCAGCATTGACGTCCAATGCTCTCCAAGGAAAGGTCATAAGCATTTCAGTCCACTCACTGTCAACATTCGGAGGCAACACCGCCTGAAACTTAGGCGATAGGCTATCCATGTGCTCATGTACTACGTGCTGCTTGTGGAATTCAGGATCTGCAAACTTCTCATTGCACCGACAGCACATCCAGTACCTCCATCCATTATTACCCACACCAAAATCCAAAGCTTCAGTAATGACTTCATATGCCAGCCCATCTTTTAGTGATTTAAAATGAGCCTTAATATCTGATACACTTATTCTGAACAAGTTATTCTTCAAATCCGTACCCATTGACCTCCAATAAGGAAGAAGAGAGTCTTTTCTTTCAGAAACACACGCATTTTTCTTAACCTTGCCACTCTTCCTTCTTTCACCTACTCGCTGAGCAGGTGCGGAAGAAGGTTCTGAAACTTTCTCTCCTTCAGCTTGGGTTATTGCCAGTGTTTCTTGTTTCTGCTGCAACAGCCTAGCTGCAGCCACTTTAACTTCAATCTCCTTCTTTCGTTCTTCATCCGTTTTGCTAGCTTTCTTAATATCATTCGGCCTTCTAGGTTGAACCGTTCTTACATCCATTGGGTCCTCAGGAGGCCTGCTAATAGGAAAAATCCTAATCTTATCATCTCCATTCAAATTTCTCATCCAACTAGAGATAGTACCAATATTAGCCCTCTGATGTAACGCCCTTAGCTCGTTATGCACATGCTCAATCCTCCCTTCCGGTACAGAAATCTTCAACTGACTCTCCTCCTGCAAACTCTCCTTCCCGGGATCAATCGGATTCTTAATAGCTAACGCACGATCACACTCACGCACCGACTCCTCATACTCCTTCCCTTCAGTCGCAGTCTCACACAATAAATTCGCATAAAAATGTGCAAACTCAACCGAACACGGGGACAACACCGCCGCCTTTTTCGCCGACTCAACCGCATTCTTCAAATACCTCTGTTTACTATTCGGATCATCAATAATCCCCGCAACCTTAACACACACAGTCCCTTGCACTCGACATATCAGCGCTAAACTCGCACGATCATTCTCGTGTTTCGCACACAAATCCTTCATTAACCTAATCGCTTTCATATGATTTCCACGCCTAATCGCATTCAAAGCTTTCTCACACTCTAGTTTAACAGCAGAGTAACTCTCGGATTCCATACCTAACATCACTTCATTATTTTCTATCTCTAATTGTTGCTGTATCTCTTGTTCATTCTCTGAATTCAAATTCAAACTCATATTACTCAAATTAAGTTCCGTAGATAGTGAACTAACCTCATCGTCAACGTTACCGTTAACATCACCGTTACCGTCACTGTTAAAGGCGGTGAAGAGCGCCGGTGGTGGATTGACGGCAGGTATCGCCGGTCTGGACCTAGTAGCGACGGTTCGCTTTTTCCGGCCCATAGAGAGTGAAGTTGAAAGTGAAACTTCTGTATATATATATATAGATACAGATACAGAGATAGATATAGATATATATGGCTAATTGTATATCGTCATGTGCAATGTTGATTGAATGAATGAATGATATTAATTTATTGTGATATGTATAGATAATTAAATAGATATAGATGTATGTATGTATGTATGTATGTATAGGTGAAAATACACAGTTAGTGATTGAAATGAAATGACAAAAAGAGTTGGTGTTGGTGTTTGTGGTGGTGTTGGTGAGTGGTGGTGGTGGTGGTGTCGTCCCACTGCAGCGATCGGTGTTTTTGGTGTGTTAAAAATGAAAAGGGGAATTTTATTTATTGTGTGTATTTATTTATTTTAGATGGATGGATGAATGGGGGTGGGTGGGTTTTCAAAATATGGGTTTTTGACATTGACCCTTTATTTATTGATGATGTTGATGATGATATGGGATTCGGATATACCCTCCTTCCCTCCCTTATCACGTTTTACCTCACGCCTTCTTTTTGTTAGAATTTTCTTCTTTTTAGTTATCCAGATTCATCATTTGATTGTCAAATTTATTTTTTTTATTTTTATTTTAACGTTAAAAATGAAGTAGTATTAATAACTCAAATTAGTAAGGAGCTAATAGAAAGATTGTATAAAACAAGAGACAAAACAGATAAACAAATCAAGAAATACAAAGCTTTATTACACGAACTATCTCAATCTAACTCCACCATTTTACCTCTATTCAGAATGCATAAAAGCGCGAATCTCATCAAAGATCAATGCGACTGTAGAAAAAATCATATTGTGAACCGCATCCTTTCTCGCTTTCCAAAGGCTCCAATAGCAATAAGAATAATGACATTGAGCATTTTTCTCCAATTTTTATCCCCAACTTGATAATGATGAATGGTGTGTAAGTCACGGACGTGAAAAGCATAAAAGGGGTTTACCTTGCACCAAGAACCAATTAGCTCCCAGACTTCCATTACAAATTGACAAGCAGTAAGATTATGATCAATAAATTCATCAGCAAAATTGCACCGAACACATGATAGAGACCTAAGCAAAATCCCCCTTTTTATTGAGTTGAATTAGAGTAGTAAGTTTGTCCCTACTTTCCCTCCAATTTCTTATATTCACTTTCTTTGGAACCCAATCATTCCGGTGAGAGTTTTGATGCGAATTGTGATCAATGACCGAGTCGAACTTCAGTCTCAAATCTGCCACCATGAACTCACTTTCACTTAGGTTCGGCTGTAACTCCACACCTTATTTCAAAAACACAGGTTTAACTTTGAAAATTGATTTCCATTAATCTCTCAATTTCATGTTAACTGATATATCATGATCCGCAGTTGGGTTTCCATGGAAAGCAACCACCACACGCCTCCAAAGTCTGCTTGTCTCTTGTTTAAAATGCCACATCCATTTCAAGAGTAATGCAGCATTAGCACCTTTTTGAGGACCCAAACCGAAGCCACCTAGCGCTTTTGGTGCCACGACATCACTCCATGCGACCGATAATGAAATTTCTGTCATTTTTGCTAGCCCAAAAAAACCGTTCCAGTTGATCAATTATTGTCAAATGGGTTGCTTTTCAAGAGATTAAATTAGATTAATCGAAATCAATAAGTATTGAAAAATGACCTGTGTAATGCAATGCAGTGGGATTGACAATTTATGGTTGGCAACGACAGGTAGTCTTGACTTATTTTATTTTGCAAAACATTTTATTTAGAAAGTTAAAATTATTAATGGTTGTTTGAAATGATTTATAGGGTCGAAATGACGGTGGTTGTGATTGTAGTTATGGTAAATAGGTTGAGACCAATCAAAATTTTGGTTATTCATTTTAATGTTTATGGTGTAGTAAATATATATTTGTTTTAAAATATAGTTGTAAAAAAGAATTTTAGTGGGTAAGCTGATAGCGTGTTTATAATATTTTGGATGAAAAATAGAATTAGTAAAAAAAAAAAAAGAAGGAATGAATTGTTATTGTTGTAATTGAGTATTTAAAAAATTAATTTTTTTATATCAAATTATTTATAAAAACAAATAAAATATTAAAATGGCCATCACCGGCCTCTCCTTCGTGTGACCACCCCCCGCCCCCTTCTCATTTGGCCTCTCCTTTGGGGGTTAGTATTATTTTTTATGGGTATTTACGTACCCAAAATCTTTGTCTAAATTTTTTTATTGTATAAATTGATCTCCTAACAAAACAGTATTGTATGAAAAACTTATTTGCCTTAAGCTAATCTCTTTATGTATGTATCTTATAGCTCTTTATCTCGATGGGGTGAACTTGGGACTTCATTTTGTTACCCTGCTAATTCATCTAACTTCAACATTCCATAAGCTTGACTACATTTGTCGACACCTTGAGGAATATGTGTGTAAGGTAAAGATGATATATAAGATCAATAGTTTATTTTGAGATGCTAAGACTATTGGGTATGAGACACCCCCACATGGGGGCGTCTTCCGCCATGTGGTGGTGCCTCTCCCAAAGGGATGCCCCTCCTTTTTGTAGGTGTGAGACATCCCTTTTGGGGCATCTTTCAAAAGAAAAAAAAATTCATTTATATACTTATATATATATATATATAGTAGTATTGTAATCTATCTATAAAAATAAAAATAAAAAATAACAAAGTCACAGTTGTTGTAATCTATCTATCTATATATATATATATTTATATAGATCAAGGAAGCAATGTATTTACCACACACACACACCACCTGCACCCAAAAGAAAACATACACACACAAACCTAATCGGATTTCCAGCCGCCGCCCCCCGTCGGACCGCCGGAAACCGCCGCCGTCTTCCTCTCTCTTCTTCTTCTTCTTCACTTCATATATCCACCACCGCCACCCTCTACTTCTCTGTAATATATATATATATATATAAACCTCATTTAACGGCTATATATTTAGAAAATAGAAAGAGTTTTGGGTGGCACTTCATTGCCGGCTGACTTTTTTTTTGCTCGATGCCGCCCCTCGGGGCAATGTTCACGGTGGAAGACGGGCGGAAAGGGGCGGCGCCGGCCTCCTTTCTGCCTCACATCATACAGTCTAAAAGTTGTTGCGATGATGTTAAAATTGTCTTAGCGTATGTGAGTGTAAAACGATAAAGAAGATAGGAAAGAAATGTATGATTTGAGAGATATGCCTATTATTTATAGTATGTTTAGAGAGTGTCTAAAATAAAAGTAAAAAAAGATTGTTTTTAATGTTTTAAGCTTGAATACATGTCTTTAGCTTTCCAGTTTAAGATACTAGCCTAAAGCTTCCACTATGCAATGAAAGTAAAAATTATTCATTAGCGGTATCTGACGATTTTTTATGTTGATTGTCACAGATGGTTTAATAGTGGATAAAATGTTGTGTTTTTTTCTTCTTGAGAATAACTTAACGTATATAATTAGTTGATAATACATTATGTATTTTTTTTTTAAATTAAACAAAATTCATTTATCTATACTTCTTTTTAATAATTATCCAATGGTGTTGAACTTTTTAATTTTAAATATGTGAAATACTATTTTTAGTTTTTTACTACTAAGTTAACTAATGTTTTTGTTTTTTGGTAAGTAATAAATAAATTAGGATGGAAAATTACTAATATACCATTACTGTTAGTCCAAATGTTTTCGGACTTTTATTTGTCAAGTAATATTTGTTATTACATTCATACTTAGTAAACTGAGGTTCAGTTTTAAGTATAT